>BMAO01033240.1:0-211352 GCA_019973975.1 Trichonephila clavata | reverse complement strand
AAAGATTTGTTTGTAATAGCAAAAACATTACACAGTTTTTGTCTCATTAACAAAACTTGATTGGACTCATTTTTAAACACATAATTTTTTTTAGGGCTACAAAATATTTGATAAACAATACACTTTCTCATTATAAAAATGAACTACCAATGTAATTATGTTAAGAATCTCACATGAAGAAATTAAATGAGTACATTTTCAAATGTCTTATCGAACAACTATTAAAGTTATTAGTAGACTTTTAAATTAAGATATTATTACAGTTTCACAAAAAGAATAAAGTTAAATAACTTACCTTTGAATACTTTGATGGAGTGAAGTCTTTTCTTGATATAGCATGGATCCATTTTTGCGAAGGGAGTACTGTTGGAATCCGAACATTTGCAATTTTTCAGTACCTTTATAATTGCTATTGCAATTTGGTACAACGCATGTGTAGACCATTTTGTGAACTTATTCAGAATAGTTAAAAGAAATTGAAAATCTGTAATAAAAATGTGAAAAAGCCAGTAACTGCACAGACACAAGCACAAAATGGCGTAGGCAAGTAAACTGATCTACTTGAATTCAAGCAGGTTTTCTATCCCTTACTATGTGTGACGTCACAAGCCTATCACATTTGAGTCACCAGGCTTTGTGTATATCTAGGAGGTGATGGCCATGCCCCTATTAACCTATTTCTTTTGTTTATCTTGCAACCGCTGTTTCATTCCTTCCAACTCCAATGAGTGTTATACATGATTTCAGTTCTAGGATAATCATCAAATTGCAAATTCTCTTAATTTCTTGTACCAGTGTATTTAATGTGAAACTAAGGAAGCAGAACTTTTTTGTTGACTCTTAACCTTTGTAGGGTATGAGTTAATTAAAATTTGTTGGATAGAAATTTTTATAAGTTTATCTTTCTATTGCAAAATAATTTTATGAATTTATTTTAAAACTAGTAATGTTATGAACCACCAAATTTAAAAAATGTACTTCATTTGGAATGCTTGCATAATTTGGACCATTAATGTGTGTGTGTAATATACACTATCTGGCCAAAAGTATCCCGGACACCCAGTGGTATGGACTTGAAAGTGTAAGTGAGGCACATATTAATATGATGTTGGTCCCTTTTGCATGGATGACAGCCTGTACACATTTGGGAAGACTTTCCACTAATTTTTTGATAGGTGACCATAGGAATTGCCTTCCAGGCGTCCATCACACCTTGAAGTGAGTGCTTGCAGTGAGGATGGTCGATTTGGCTGGCTACGTATATCTGCTTCTCGTAATTCGTCCCAAAGGTGTTCTATGGGATTTAGATCGAGGCTCTGAGAAGGCCAGTCCTGTTTTTGAAACACCCATTTCATCAAACCACAACCCTCAATGTGTGAATGGAGCCAGTTATCCTGCTGGAAGAGAATTAGGCCTTCCCCGAAATATTGCCATAGAGTTGGGAGTGCAACATTGTCCAGAATGTCCACATCTCAGAGTTCATGTTTCCAATCACAGGAACTAACGGACCCAGGCCAAACCAGGAGAAACACCCCCACACCATTATGCTTCCATCACCAAACACAATGCAGTCACTAAAGAAGTGTTCGCCGGGCATCCGCCAAACCCAGATGCGTCTATCCGACTGCCAGACTGTAAAGCGAGATTCATCATTTGAAAGAACAGTTTTTCCACAGTCCAATGACGGTGAGCTTTACACCATTGCAATCGATGCTTCGCATTCTGTGGAGTGATGTTTGGCTTGTGAGCGGCTGCACAACCATGGAATCCCAAGTTTTTTAACTCTCGACAGACAGTCTGCTGCTAACACTAATTCCTGATGAACTTTGGAACTCCTGAGAAATTTCCACTAACGATGACTTGCGATTTTGTTTCACTACCCTTTTCAGAGTTTCTGCGGCTGCGTTCACCAAGTATTTTCGGCCTACCAGTTCGTTTTTCCTCCGTTCCACTGCCTCAACGTTTCCACTTCACAATTACATCACTCACAGTAGATTTAGGCTTCTGTAGAATGTCCGCTATCTCGCGAACTGATTTCCCACAAAGGTGGCATCCCACTATACTGCCACGATCAAACTCACTAAGCTCCTTTGACTTACTCATTGCCTCACAAACGCATAAATACAATCTGACAAATTACTACCAACTTTTTTATAGCTTTCAATTACGTATCAAATTGCGTCACTCACCAGAACCACTTTTTTAAGGGTGTCCGGATACTTTTTGGCCAGATAGTGTATATATATTTACACACACACATAATATATAAGGTGGTATATCATTTAATAAGTACATACACATAACAATATGCACCTTAACTGTTTCCTAACTTTTTTTTTAGTTTGGAGGGATCCACAAGAAATTGTGTTTTGGGGTTACATAATATAAAACAGAGGGTTCATAAGGTATCAATAAAATAATTTGAAATAATATCATTGAATAAAGGACCTGAAATTTGTGTTTTGAAGAAACTTGTATTTTTGGGATAGTTTTTTTTTATCATTACAAATTTTGTACAGTGGGGTTATGGTCATGTTACACAGTTAACAAAAAGTCGTAGTGGATTTGATATACAATGAAATACATATGACGGGAAAACGCTTATGACGAAATATTAACACAAAATAATGCAACGTTCCAATAAACTTCTATGTATATTCATGCATTTTTTCCCGCTCAACAGGAAACTAAAATTGCTTAACATAAAAAGATTTCTCTTCTGGGATTGAACGAAATATGGAAAACACCAACAGTGCAAGCTAGATTTAAGAGGGGTGTGAAATGAAAGGTCTTTTCACTTGTTTCATAGAAAGGAGGCTAATTTAGTTTTGAAATAAATACCCTTGGAATCGGAAAGTCATGTTTGGGGCTCAAAGCCGGATCTTATAAAAGATACATACTTGGTATCAGTCAGGCTTTGGGTCCACCGGGATGTGGCCACATTATGCCACTGCTCAGAATAGTCAGTGACAGTAGCCAGTTTCTTTTATCTAAGTTACTTGCAGCCTTCATCCCTACAACAGTTGGCTTTGAAATTCGGCCATGAGTACATCACAGTGTGAATAAAATCAGTGAGTTTGCTTTGTATTATTTTTTTCTATTCTAGAAGACTTTTTTTTTTGTGAACACAATGGCAAAAATCTCAGGGTGAAAGAGCAAACTTCTATTTTGCTTAAAATGAAGATAAAGCTTCTTATGGCTGTTGATCAAAAACAGAAGATGAAAACAGAAGTCTGTAATGATTTTGGTATTTCTAAATCTACTTATCAAAAATAATTAAAGAACAAATTTCAGAAATGTTTGAAGGGTTTTTATGTAATGGCATGCATATACGCATATCTATGTAAATAAATGTACTCTTATAATTTTAATTTTGTTGAATGGTTTTTTTTTTTGCAATACCCTTTCACACTAAAAGAAATTTCAGTCGTGTTAAACTCTTTTCACTGTAGTAATAAGTGATCTTTCCCGATTTTTTGAAAATTTAAGCTAGATATTAACATGCTAGTATAAAATATCTGCTATAAGGATCTGATTAGAGTCTACCTATTTAATGGGATCATGTATTATAGTCCATGGAAAAATTTTTTTATGTTTGAAATAGTATATTTAATTTTTTAAAAACTTTCTGTACATAAGCATATTTAAATTTTATAATTTAAGTTTTCAAACTTTGTCACATTTTTTGATGTATATGAATTGTTTCATTAGCTTTTAGTACTGTACAAATATTTCAGAAATATTACTTATGTGAATAAATGGATCTTTAAGCTTAAAGTTGGAATTCAATGAGTCCAGTAGTAGAACAAGTTGTGAACTCTTTTGTGTGTGTGATCCATACTAAAAATTAATTTTACTTTTTTAAAAAATTTGTAATTTTATTTAATTGCATTCATTTTTTTATGCCATGTATGATACTATCCATTCAATAAATTTGAAATTTAGCAGTTTTAATTGTGTTTTTATGAAAATAAAATCCTATGTTAACATACTTGTTCATGACTGCAGCATGCTTTTAAAAAATATTATATTTTTGTTTTTTTATAATCCCACATGGAGCCTGGTACTTTTAAATGGATAAATAATTTTATAATTAAAGAATAAAGATTGATAACTTTATTACATTTTTCTTAATAAATCTACTTAAGAATGTGATTATACATTATTGAATCATTTTTTGATTTAGCAGATCTTAGTTTCATTGGCATATCAAGATTTCACCTTTCACGAAGATTTCACCTTTCACTAATCTTTTGTCAGACTTTTTACTGGCTCATTTTGCTTAACTTCTGCTTACCCATTTCATTATTCATTTGTTGCAGCATTAGTCATATATTTGTGGTTGGTGTTATCTTTGTTGAGGTCATAGATTCAAGACTCACCATGCAGAAAATGATGCATGTTAAATCTGTTTAAGCTCAAAATTCTCTGTAGTATAAAAGTTCAGAGAGGGGAGGGGAGCAGCTGAGATGGTCCTCCACTTAAGAGTTTTGAAATTGTCTTCTTAACTGCTTCAAAACAGAAACATTAATAATCAAACATTCATTACTTATTATCTTTTATTTTACAGAAACAATTACTTCATTTAATTTGTTTTAAAAAGGTTCTCTTCCAAGAAGTTACAAAAAACCGAGATATTAAAAGTAGCTTTTTGAATATCAAGAGCACTTTACCTTCATTGAAACATGTATATGTGTGGTTTTTGGTGTTGTATGATATATTGATTTTTAATACTGTTTTGCTTATGAATTTATTTGTGCTGTTTAGAATATCCACATTTTAGCGATTTTGTTCACTTAGTGTGAATGTACAAATAGTATTAATTTATTTTTTATATTTTCTCTTATAGCTTTGACTTTTGTACTGCTGATGACTACGATTCACCAGTGGAGAATTTGGGCCAGGTTGTGTTTGGTGAAAGAATTCGACCTTCCCCTTATAATGTAAGTTTAATAAAAGGCTTTATATTGAATAAGTTTATGTACTGCTTTGTGTAATCATCCTTTTGGTTGTATTTTACAAATTCAATGATATTTGTCAAGGCATTGAATGATTCTGGGAATACTTTGAGTGAAAATTTGCTCCAAAATATTTATATTGTTCAATCTTACTCTTTCAGAAATATTTCTGTTTTTATATCTGTGGAAAAATTGTTTTACTTTATTTTGAAAATCACATGCACTCAAAAATAAGTTTACATATGTTCAGATGGAAACAGATTTAATTCATAATTTATTGTAAATATTGTGATGTTCCTATTCTCAATGGTTCTTTAAAAATCAAGGCCTAATTCATAAACTAAGGTGACATGTGGATTCAGGTTTGAGACTTTATGCTGTTGAAATTTGTTGCATTTAGTTTTGTGCTGCATGTTAATTTTTTCCCCCTTGAATGGGTCTGCAGATTGGTGTTTCTAACTTTGCAGACCTAGTACATTCCCCAGGAGCTCGTATAACTTTTTTAGTGAGGAACTATATAGGAGATACCAATTGCTGCAAGTAATTTTGTTGCCTAGTTTCCTCCCCAGAGTTCTGATGAGTTACACCTGAGTTCTGCTGATGCGAAATTTGTACTTCCAAATTTAATTTTGCTGGGAGCATCCAAGCCAAACGGACACTCAAGGGATTTTTTACATACTGTATAATCATAGGACATGGACGTTGTCGATTTTCTGCATCATGAAAACCCACTGACTTGGGGTGGGGTCGAACCCACAACTTTGGGTGCAGAAGACCTGCAACGAACCAACTACACCTCTTGTGCCTCAAATTCCTTTCTGAATATTGTGCGGAATTTAAAAAAAGTATGAGTACAGGTGTCATTCTAATTCTTGAATATGGTTCATGATTCATATTTTCTATCTGTTCCTTCTAGATTATTAATTTGATTGATCTATTTTTCAAATATTTGAATTGCATTATCTGTTCAACAAGTTAATCTTTAATTAATATAAGACTTGTTTTTGTTATATCGAAAGAAATATTGCCTATTCATTTGAAAGTTAAACTAAAAGTAGATGTCAATGGAATGGGGAAAAAATTGTCATTCACTCAATAAATCAGATTTTATTTTTAAATTCTGAAGAACATTTACTACTATGCAACATTTGTAACTATTAAAAGTGAAAAGACCATCTGAAAACTATGTAGGTTAAAAAATTTATTCTGAATTTTAAGTTTTAAGGCCTTTTTAGGTGTTGATTTTCTGTTACTTTATTAATAATTATAACTGTCGTATATTTTTCTAATTATTGATTTTTTTATCAATATCTGTAAGTTTTTAGTTCAACACTTCCAATCTGAAAAAAATTACTTTATTATGGAACTGAGAATTGATATTGAAAGAAAAACAAATGAACTTTTTGTATATTTTAGGGAATGATGTATAATTTAGTGGTATAATTACATTTTAAGTTTATCTTAAAAGAATTTTGAATGTTTGTCTCTTTCAAGTATAAAGTGAGGTTAACTGTACACATTTGCTATTTGAAAGCTGGAGTGATTAGTGTTTTATAATACAGAATAAGAAAATCAATTTAATTATCTTTTCTTTAAGACCCTAAGTTTTGCAAACAGTTTTGTCTCTTTTGATAATAAACTATGTATGCTCATTGCTAGCAAAATAGTTTTAAGCTATGGCATATCAGAGCATATTAAGGCTCCCCCCCCTACAAAGTCAGGTTTTGGGTTCCAAGCCCTCAGTCAGGCTTTTGTTTCTTTTACTGCTTTCATATCAATTTTTTCACAACTCCTGAACAAATTACCCCCTTTTTTGTAAAATAGTACGTATTAGTTATTCCTAAACTCATTTTTAATTTGATATTACTTTCAAACAATTAAACTTATTGGTTGCAATTCATTATAAATACCCCATTTGTTTTTAATCAATCTACAGGTAGTGTACTGGTGTACATTTAGTGTGTATTTGGTTTAATTTCTTTGCAGTTTTTTTAATTTTTTGAAACTGAGTTAAGTAGCTTATAATTTAAGGCATTCAGATGTTAGTGATTATTGAATCAAATTTGAACTAAAATTAGAAAATTTTCTCTCATGTCTCAGTTAGTATTAATGCCTCTGTTCAATATTGTTATATTTATTCTGAATAATTTAATTTGATTTTTTAGATAAGTTTCCTAAAGGATATTAGTTGTGCAACAGTGTGCGAGAAAACTTATCATATGGATCGCAAAGAGGATGTAGAAAAACTAGATAATTTGAAAAAAGGAATGCTTAAGAATTATCAGCATCATTGGTTAGTAATTTTGACATTTGAGTTTGTTGTTGGCATTTTGATTTCCAGTTATCGCATTACACTACGCTGTTTTCTTGTATGGCATTGATTTTTTTTATTTGAAATGGATTTGGGTTTTTAAAACATTTTCTAATACTTTATGTGGGGACTTGTTATCTGATTTCTTTTCAAGTATATTTTATAAAGTATTTTTTTTAATATTCAAATAATTTTTTTTTGATATTTTAAATTGCTTTTTAATTCTTTAATGAAATAAGCTATAAATGCCATGGCCCTCTACAACACGCCAAATTTTATTATATAATTACGAACTGTGTACTTATTTTTAAAGTTTCTTTTGTGTGTGTTTTTGTTTTAAAAAAAATTTTAATTGTAGGATTGTTGATAATATGCCTGTTACTTGGTGCTATTTAGTGGAAGTTAACCAACAATTTTGCTCTACTGGTTTTCCAATGGGATGTTATGTTAACTCAGCCCGTCAGCCTAAAGATGCTTGTGTGATGAATGTAAGTAATAAATTTCTTTTAAAAATGGTTCCTATTTTTCAGTAAGTTTTCCCCCCCTTTTTTTTACAAAATAAACACTTTTTATTCAATTGTATTCATTTTAAAATCTCTTTGACTGTTATTCCAATAGCTTATTTGAAATGAAGTTTTTTCATGTATTAAACCTGGAAATTTTATTAATGTTTTATAATGAAATCTTTCAAGTTGGATTAGGTAGGAAGGGCATTGTAAAAAGAGTAGTTATATTAGAGTTAAATATTCTGTTGAGTCTTACAGCAGTGTTTTGCCATAATTTTTTTTGTTTATGTGTTTATCCTTTGTTTAAAAGATATTTGGCATAAAAGTTTATAGTTTTGCCATTTTCAAAGAACCAAATCATAATAGAATAAAGTATTTTTGAAAAAATTATTTGAAGCAAATGTGAAGTATTGGAATTACTGAGAAATTCAATCTTTATTATATTTTTATTGGTCTGCTTTTTAACAACTCCAAAAGTAGATTCAGGTATAAATTAAATAAGGGCATTTCTATATTCTAATGGATAAGGTTCTCTTACAAGAGGCTAACAGATATTACTAAGGATGCATTTTTTTTACCTCTTTATAGCTTTCCACTTTACATTTGCTCTTAAGTTTTGCTGCTTTTGTAATATTGTTTCACAGAGATGAACAACCCAAGGCCCGTGAAGCCTTTAAAGCTGGCTCGCGAATGTCTATTATAAAATAAGAGCAATCTAAAATGAAATTGGCCTTTGTTAATTAAACAGGAAAAAATCGTATAAAAAAACAGTATTACAGCAAATAATCGTTTTACAGTTCATGAATTTTTTTTCCAATTTATTACGCCGTTTTCAATATGCTTCCTTCAAGGCTATCTGCGAGTTCTAGTTTTTGTATATGAGAAGCTCGCGGACGTGATCACCGGAAGCCATTATTTATTCCATTGCATGGTCTGGATGCAGAGAAGATTGAAGAACAAATGCTTATTCACACATGCGTGCCGAAACAGTCTGGACTCGAAATTATGCTGAGCCAATCAAAAGCACCTATCAAAATCACGTTTTTCTTCATGGTGAGCATTACCAATAATAACTTTAACTTCTACTTAGCTGAAACAATCATTCTTTTAAACAACCCCGTGGTTTTGCTAGTAGATCGGGAATGTTGAAATCGCTGCACAGAACGGGTTTGATATTCTTTTGTGATTTCGCATTTTTAGTCTAGTATCATTTATTTTTAAAACCATATAAAATATTTTGGATAATGAGAGAGAAAAAGGTGATTTTCAAAATTGGAAATTTCAAGATGCATGGACAGATAAATACTGTTTTATCTATTACAATGATACTGTCACATGCTTAATATGTAGTTGTAAGATTGCTGTTGCAAAAGAGTATAATGTAAAGTGGCATTATGAAACAAAGCACAAACATTTTGCACCAAGGAAAGGATATGAAAAATCGCAAAAAATCGAACTCGAAAAAACTTTTAGTAGTCGAGCAAATTTTTCCCCAAAATTGTACAGTTAACTTGAATTTATATGTGGAAGTGAGCTTAGGTGTCACTGAAATTATCACTGAAGACAGTCGGCTATTCACAGAGGTGATTTTGTTAAAGTGTTTGTTAATTGCATCTGAAAAACTTTGTCCTGAAGCAAAAAGGAAATTTGAAAATATAAGCTTAAATAGAATGGCTATTTGAAGAAGAATTCAACAGTTGAAAGTGAACATTAAAAATCAAGTAAAATCAGCCGCTTCAAACTTTGTATATTTTTCTTCTATAAAATAAGTAAAGTAATAATTGTGGTAGATGGGTATGTCATAGAACAGTATTTTCATTTTTATAACATATTTACCATCGCGTATTACTTTGACCCTCGATATGATCCTAATAAATTTTCTGGCCCCTCATCCTAAAAAGGTTTTCTCTGTTATAGCATTATAATATGAAAGGTTTAATTCAAACTCAGTAATTTCTACTTCATATGCCAGTTTGTTTTTATTTTTTTAATTGTTTGATTTTTAAGTGATATGTAGTATATGTGATATGTTCGGTAAAGTGCATTTAAGGAGGCAAAGTATTATTTTTTAAAAGAGTTCTGCTTGAAAGAGAATATATACATGCATTAATTTTGTGTTTTTTCTTAATTACACTTATTTTTCTCTGAAAGCTTAAACTGTATGTACAAAAATAAAAATAGCCTGAAAAATTATTATATATAGTTACTCACATTGTAATTAAATGGAAAAATTTAAGAATTTTTTTATTCCAAATATTAATTATTTAAAATATTGACTGAAATATTTAGTTTCATATCTTTTTCTGAATCTTGAATTTACTTTTTTTATGTTTTTATTAATTAATCTTTCTTTGTTTCAGACTTTATTCAATAAAGCTGACACATTTTATATCTTTAACCATGTGGATATAACAATAACATATCACAGTGGTGAAGATGAATCGTGGGGAGTTGGTTTTAAAGATAAAGGAGGTCGAATCGTGAGAGTAAAAGTGAGACCAAGAAGGTACATTACTCTCCTATTTAAAATTTTTGTAAAGAAAACTTAAATATTTTTTTCACTTGAAGGATTCTTTTCCTCCCAGGTATCTTGTATTGTTAGATTTTTTAAAAAAAATTTCTGTTTATCAATTTAAGATTTTTTTACACCTTTTGCTTTGCATATGTCTTGAGGATTTGCTGCTATTTTAAATGAACTATTTTCGGAAGCAATATACTTCGAAAGCAGTATACTTTGTATATAGGTTATTGATATGTTGAACATAAAAGTTTATTGTTCTATTTACTTTTCACATTCATTCCAAAAATTTCAAGAGATAAAGCTAATTATTTGCATTCAAGCAGTTTGTAACATGAGCAATGTTAAGTTTTTAATGTAATATTACAATTGAAAAATGAAATTTGAGTAAACAATTGTACTACCAAAAGGAGGATATCAAGAAACTTTTAGACAATTTTTGTATT
Organism: Trichonephila clavata; assembly: GCA_019973975.1. Classification (NCBI taxonomy): domain Eukaryota; kingdom Metazoa; phylum Arthropoda; class Arachnida; order Araneae; family Nephilidae; genus Trichonephila; species Trichonephila clavata. The sequence goes on along the minus strand of BMAO01033240.1, from coordinate 200,613 downwards.
AATATGTATTTTATATGAATCTCTCTATATGTAAAGTCAGTCAGTTTAGTTTTGACAGCATACTGTTAATTTCTTAAAAGTTACATGGAAATTAAGTTAGAATTTGAGGTAAGAAAAATTTTATTCCACAGAAGATGCTAGTACTCTGTAAGGAAATTTGCCGAATTAATGAAGTACTATAAAATTATGATTTGTAATGTTACAATTAACTCTGTTTTTATCATGTTACAAAACAGGATAAAAGAAATGGCAACAGGAGATAATCTGACTGTCAGCCGTGAAAGAAATAGAAAACAATGGCAAAATTTTACTGTTGAAAAATTTGAAATAAAATGCTAAGATAAAATATAAAATTGAAAAGCAAGCCAAAACTATTGAAGCATTGGAAGAAAGAATTGTGTTTGCTAAAAATGCTAAATCGCGGAACTATGAGCGAAGTTAAACAATTTTTCTAAGAATTTGCTTAAAAAATATCTAGATGGATCCCGCAGCTAAAAATAAATTTTAGCCACTTGAGGCAAGAAACTGTTTAAACCATTAAATGGAGATTCTATTTTGATTTGAGAAATTGTGCATGAGATGAAATATTTGATTTACAATGAATTTTTTCCCCCTGGATGCATGAATTCCAAGAAACATTAAACAATTTAGCATAATATCTTACTATTTAGGTCATTATCAAATAGTCTTCAATAATAATTTTTATAAGATATTTCTAATGCATTTAAATCTCCTTAGTTCAGTTGGTTTATAAAAAAAGGAGTTTTTCTGGAAGGGATTTGATTCTGGGTGGACTTAGAATTATACAATGCTGTTATTTGATTATAATTGCATTATAATCTGCTCATTCTAAATCATTATGTTTGTACTATAGCTAGAAATACAGATTTTAAATTTTAAGATGTTTTGTGAGGTGTTTTTCATGTATGCAGTATTGGAACTTAAAAAAGAAAATTGTTTTATAATTGACAGGGCACAGTGTGGCTATTGGATTATCTCTATATTTATACCTTTAAATTATTTGGTAAAATACTAATCTCTTTATCCATACATTTTTAGCATAAAACAGCAAAGTGGGAAAAATTGTCAAACTGATTTTACTCCAATGGACATCCCTAATAAAATGCAGTCTAAGGATTCTATTACTATAAAATATACATATTCTGTTAATTTCACTGTAAGTATGAGTGAATAATTAAATTAATAAATATTTGTAATTCATTTTGTGTTTGCATGTATTGATTATTTTTTTAAAAATTTATTTTTCTGAATCAAAAATAATTTTCATTTATTAAGAGTTGATATTTTCTCTGTACGTTATTTGAAATGTTGAAAAAAATCGCAATTGAGTGAATAGCTAATAATTTTTCAAAAGATATGATGAAGCAATAAATGCTAGGTAAAGTATGCTTGTATGTCAACTTATATTACAAAGCTGCTAATTTATTTTGGTATTTATGAGAAAAATCTTTGAAACAGGATAAAGGATTTTTATGAACATTTTTCTTTTACCATGTTCCATAATGTGTACCTTTTTCAGAAGGATTTTTAATTAATGTTTAATGAAAACTTTATATTTTAAATTATTGCTTTTTTGTTATGTTTAGATAGAAGTTTCTTTTTGAAGGTTCTTCAATCTGAAATGCAATATATATAATTTTACTTGAATTTTTTTCTTGCAGAAAGAAAACAAAGTCAAATGGTCTTCACGTTGGGATTATATTTTAGAATCGATGCCACATACAAATATTCAGTGGTTCAGGTAATTATATTTTACTAATCAATTTAATTTGTATTTTAATTGAGAAGATATTAATAATTCTATCTGTTTTAGCATTTTGAATTCTCTTGTGATTGTTCTCTTTTTGACTGGAATGGTTGCGATGATATTATTACGAACACTTCACAAAGATATTGCACGTTACAATCAGATAGAAAGTGCGGTATGTATTTATTCTTTGATTGTGTTTTAATTTTATTAGCTTTTAATTAAAATGTTTGCTAATTTCCCCAATTTGTAAACTTTATTGGAGCATGGAATTGTGTATCTTAATAATCTGTAAGGAAACATTGATATTGTGAATCATTGAATTTTATATTCTTATAATGTGCTTTAATTATTGTAGTCTAAGATTTCAAACATATTACAAAATAATATTGCATCTTTTGGACCTCAAACTCATAAGAGTAGTACAAACAATAAAGTTAGATCTATATTAATCTTATAAGAGGGAGTCGACCCATTATGGAAATTTACAAACTGAAGAAAATGGTTTCTATTTTGAACATTCTAATGTTCACCTTGCCTTTTAACTCTTACTAAGCACTGGGATTTGGATGCAACATTTTAAGATTTAAACTTTTATTATGCCTCATGTTTTGCATATTTTGACATAACTTTTTTGTGTTCAATGTTAATTTTCTCTTGTACATTCTTGCATTTTGTTTAAATGATTTTATTACATTTGAAAAATAATTACTAAAATTAATGTTTTTTTACTGACATGCTTTTGAAAATTAACTAGTCAAAGCTGAATTAATTATTTCTCCAATGTTGCTACTAAATACTTGAAAACTCATTTGCTGCTGAAGTGCCGATTATGTACGCTAAAAATATTAATCATTGTATTTAAGATATTTTATTTGTATAACTGATTTCTTGTTTATGTGGAATTGCTATATTATTGTTACATATATATTTGTATAAGAATCTCACACGAAGGTGAGGTTTAGAAAAATAATTAAATAAGAAAAACTGCGAGATTGCTTATAAAAAATATTCTCCCCCGAACAGTTTGTGGGTTCATTCCCTTCTTCAAATTGCTGATTCAATTAAATTGCTCATAATAAAGACAAGTATTGGAGAAAATTTTCTAAAAAATATTTAATAAAAAAAAGTTTTAAGTATTAGTGCTTACGTTATTCACATAAATCAAGATCTTGGAACTTCGATCAGATAGTGCTGGTTGGCTATGAAGTGCGATTGCTTTAAAAACCCAATACTTCTTGTTAAGGAAGCTTGATACACAGATACAGTATCTGGACTGATACTCCTTCCCACGATTCTCATTACCATTAATTGCTGCAAAGGGCTAAGGTAAAGCTGAAACCATGCAACTCTGATTTTTCTCAAAACCGGAGTTTAAGCTTCCCTGCAGGAAGCAGGTACTCTGATATCCATTCAACTTATATATCCTTCCCACGGCTAGCTGTAAAAATTCTCACCAATCCAACAAAAGTGTTACATATAATCTTTCTTTCTCGTATTATATTCTTATCTCACAGTTGGGGTAACGAACATTCCTTCGTCCAGGAAGTTGGGGGTGACAGATCTCAAATTGTCACAGTGAGGTCAGCTAACGATGTCTGATGTTGAAATCTACAGTGAAGTCAAAAATAGCTACCTCATAGGTAATTGAAGCCTCGTGCGATTCCCGGGAAATCCCGGGAACGAAGTATAATCCCCGGGAATAGAAAAAGTACAGAAATCTTATGATTTCCCAGGAAAGAAACCCTAGTTAGTACTGAAAATGTCTGCAGTAATTGGGATTTTGTGCAAAAACGAGCTACATTTGATAGTTCATTCCCTTGGGTGCCTTTCCTAGATGTGGAATTTTTGCTGTTCATTTAATTTTAATTATTTTTTTTCCGTCAGGTAAATAAGTAATAAGTCTAGTTAAGTGGGAATTTAAAAAGAAAGATTTCAAAATTTTTTAATTCAAATATTTTATGTAAATTTTGATATCTACACCTAAATTGCATTGGAAGTGTTATCATTTGTTTGATTTTATGTACTTAGAACTATGATTTAATTGTGTGTAAATAGCTTGTTCTCCATTTATTATATTTATTTTTTGATGCTTATTCTCTATTTTATTTTCAATGAAGTACAATCTGGTGTTACAATTTTTAGTTTTGAATTTTGATGTTTTTAACGATTTAGTTATTAAATTTTATGTGTGTCAAATGTTATTTTCTAAAATATTTGTGTTAATTAAAAAGGATGATGCTCAAGAAGAATTTGGATGGAAGCTAGTACATGGTGATGTTTTCAGGCCTCCTCGGAAAGGAATGTTACTTGCTGTTTTACTTGGAAGTGGTGTTCAAGTTTTTTTCATGGCCCTTATAACATTATGTAAGTGTGGCATATGAACATTCTTTTTAGATTACGTTTTGCAATACTAGTTTATTTAGCTTGTATAGAATACTTAAAGCATTTATTAAATGCTTGAGTATAAATTCATCTTTTAGATAAATTTTGTGCTTTCCCTTCATATATGAGAATTCATGAAAATTGCTAATTTCTTTTTGTTTTTGGTATTCACTATGTGCACTTGTATTATTTTTTAATGCTTTTATTTCAAAGTAATTTTATTCAGTTGTCCATTCACTGACCATTTGGTACAATAATATATTTGTATGAAATCAAAGCCAACTTTACTTATGTTATTTCATTCATATTGTAAAATGTAATTTCCTCGAATTTCCTTTGCTTTTTCCTTTCTGTGTGAGCTAATACAGGTAAAAAAAATATTGATTATTAGTAACTTTGTAGGTAGAGTTTTTGATTTTTTGGTTCTTTCCATTCCCAGAATACATCAAAATTTCAAAAAGCTGATTCAATTAAATGGCTCATAATAAAAATAAGTGTCGAAAAAAACCTGAATGAAATAATAGTTTTAAGTTTTAGTAATTACATTATCCACAAAAATCAAGATCTATGGACTTTGATCAGATTGGTTGTTTTGGTAGGCTATGAAAAATGATTCCTTTAAAACTTTTAGTTAAGAAGTTCAGTCGATGAATCGTTTCCCACTGCTAGCTGGAAAAATTCTCACCAACCCTACAGAAGCGGGAGGGTACTTATTCTCTTACCCCTCTGCTGGGGTAACGAACATTCTTCCGTCCATAAAATTCGGGGTGAACGATCTCAAATCGTCTCTGTATGTTCAGCTGAAATTTATATCAGGTTGAAAACCGTAGTCAATTCAAAAGTAGCTACCTCATAGATTATTTACGCACTGTGCCAGGCCCGGGAATATAAAAAGTATGAAATCTTATGATTTCCCGGGTTCTCTCTCTCCTGGTAAAAAAACCCCCTATTTGTATGATAATTTTTCGTTTTTGATAAGCTTTTTTTTCTCAATATTTACAAGTTTATGTGTAAGCAGAAACTATAAGCCCTTTTAAAAATGTTTATGGTCAGTATAAGAACTTGTATTAAGAACTTGTATGTAAATGTTTAAATATTTTTTTTACTTTACAAATTTCATCACTCTAGTATTCTTTGAAACACCATTTTTGAATTTATGCAAACAAATGATGTAATCAGTTTACTTCTACCTACTTTTCTGTGTAATTTTTGTGTGCTTCTTTGATTATTTGAACTATTTTATTTAAATTGTATGTTATTAGCTTTTAATTTTTAGCATGCAAATATACTTTATTTTTGTGACCAAGACTGATGTTTGGGATATTATATTGAATATTTACAAGTTTTTTGTTGTGCCTGATATTCATTTGTGATTGTTAGAAGTCATCTTGTGTATGTGTAATCAATGACCAAAAAAGTCAAATTTTTATATTATATTTTTGTTTTTAAACAGTCTTTGCTTGCTTGGGTTTCTTGTCACCTGCTAATAGAGGAGCCCTGATGACTTGTGCCATGGTTAGTATTGATGTATATATTATATTGGTAACTTTTTCTGCAGTTGATTGTATGCCATGGTATTACATAACCCTGGTTTCCAAATCCGTTTTTCGCAAAAATCTGCACCTTATTTTAGTTTTTTTTTTGAGTTTTTTTAATTATCTTTATTTTTGTGTACATCAATCTATTGTGTATAATTTCAATTACCTCTGTTGTGTACCCATAAGTAGTTCATTTTATATAATTATAAGCAAAAATGGTTTTGAATGTGATTTTTACTAGGCACTTTGTACTCCATTTTAATTTTGGCCCTTAAGCAATTATTTGGCTGTCAGAGCATAATAAGCAGTTAGAAGTAATTGCTAATTTTTAATCAGAAAATCATTTTATTAAATTGTCACTCAGTTATACACATTTTATATAGATTCATGTAATTTTTTAAGTTTATGCTTAAACAAATACGAACTTTTCTAGAAAAGTATTCCTCCTAGTATAAGCAAAATGTGTTTATATTACAAAAATTAAATTTTTTTGTGTTTAATGATATTGTGACATTGACTAAAATGTACGGAATTAAAAGATGTAAATTTCCATTGTTATTATAATAAATGATATAAATGTAGTTTAAGACTACCATAGAAGGTTCTAGCCAGTACTGGTTGGCTTTCTTCTGTATTTTATGGGGGTAGAATACGTTTAAAATTGATTATTTTTTTTATGTTTATGCCATAGACATACTTTTGAGGAAAAGTAATTATACATCGCGCATTGTAATGTCTTAAAAAAATATTGAATCTAACATGCATAATAGCTGTATCCTTTTTAAATGTCAGTTCCTTTAAAACGTGATGAATTGTTTGTGATATTTTTTAAAGTTTCAATTATGAGTGCAATTTCTATTTTTTTTTCACTGCCATTTCGGACAATGAATGTTGGCTACCTGTTTGATGAGTTTGGAGTCATGACAGTAAAAGTTATCCAAGACCATTTGATAAATTACAATATTTCTTGATATTGGTGCTTGTTGCACTGTCTTCTTATTAAATTCAGTCATCAGCAAATAGCATTAATAAAATGAATGAGAACATGAAAAAATGCAACCATTCAGATGCTTGATGTTTTTTAAATATAGAATTAGAATACGATGTCTGGCTATTAAATAACGAGACTGCGCACCTAGAGGGGTGGGGGAAAAAACGAGTGGTGCGTTGGGTATCTGGAAATCTCTATTCATGTGCCAAAACACGTTTTCGTCACTGTTATAGTTTTTGTGCAGTAGCGGTTTGAAATGAATGTGTTTTTTTCTTGAGCCAAAAACCATGTGTGACAAAAAACAGGAGCAACTTACCAATCTCAAATTTCTCGTTAAGTTGAAAAAAACTCCGACTGAGTGCTTTAAGTTGTTGCAAGAGGCCTATGGGGACAATTCTCTATCTCGTGCACATGTTTTTGAGTTGTGCAAGTGCTTCAGTGAGGGCCGAGAGAGCACTGAAGATGACCAGCGCCCAGGTCCCTTTCACTGTTTCAACTCAGTTTTTTCGACATTAACGGTATCGTGATGACTGAATGGGTTCCAGAAGGTCAGACTGTCAACCAGACTTACTATTTGTCAGTTTTGGTAACACTGCGAGAACGAGTTCGTAAGAAACGGTCCGAGTTGTGGAAGAACAACTCATGGATTTTGCACCAGGACAACGCACCTGCCCATAATGCACTATCTGTGAAGCAGTATTTGGCCGATAAATGCACTCCTGTGCTCGAACACGGGCCGTACTCGCCAGATTTGACATCGTGCGACTTTTTTTTGTTTCCGAAGATAAAATCTGCTTTGAAAGGGACCCGATTTGAGTCGATAGAAGCGGTAAAGCAAAAAATGGCAGAGCTCCTAAAGGCCCTCGCCAAAGAAGACTTCCAGCACTGCTTCGATCGATGGAAAAAACGTATGGAAAGGTGTGTGGCAAGGGGAGGGGAGTATATTGAAGGGGAGCATTCGAATGTAAAATAATTTTTATAATGAAACCCTTTTTCGTAACCAGTCTCGTTATTTAATACCAGATCTCGTATTGCTTTGGTATTGCAGTCAAAATTTTTGCATCCTGGTTGTGTTATCAGTGCATGAGCCATGTTAATTAGTTTATATGGTTTATTAGCGATCTAAATTTGCCAAACTTGATAAGATGTATTTAATTACCTGGTTGTTTTTTGTGTTATTGATCTTGCATGTGTTTTTAATGCTTAAATGGATTTGGATTATTACAAATGATTGCTGGTTTTTCGATTGTAATGAAGTTAGCATGGTCATTTGTGTTGCTCCACTAAGGAGCCCTAATTTATCTCTGCTTTTTTTTGTTACAATATAATATTGTGAACCACAAGCAATTAAACAGCTATGCTGTTCCTGAGAAAATTTCAAAATTTCTTCATTTTATATTTTATTCTAGGTGAAATTGCTTTAAATTAATAACTAGTTTCATTTTGATTTGATTTTTCACACTTTTGATAACTGATATTGTGGTTTTATTATGTATATGATGTATGCAAGTAAAACTCTTTATTTGCAAAGCATCTTTCCCTCTCTAAACTAGAAGATATCTTCCTAATGCTTCAATTTATTTAGATTACATCAAGTTGTGCTTCTAGAGAATATTTGTATTGATGTATTGAGCATCTTTTATTAGGAATTTGTTACTGCTGTATATTTCTGACATATTTACTATTATCCTAACAGATTAATGATTTATTTTATGATTTAATTTTTGACTTAAAATTTAATCATTTACAAAATTTTTTAAATAAAATAACTTTTTTTAAATCTGTAGGTTTTGTATGTATGTCTGGGCACACCTGCAGGTTATGTATCTGCTCGAATGTATAAAGGTATATTATTTGTTTTTGATATATATTAATCTAAAAATTTGTTTTTAGCATAGAGCATTGTATATGTTTTCTAATACACAACTTTTTCTTTTTGCAGCATTTGGTGGTATAAAATGGAAATCCAATGTACTCCTGACCTCTACTCTTTGCCCTGGGTAAGTGTATATCCTAGAGAGTATATTTAATTTCTAGTTAATATTCTGTATTTTCACTTTTTCTTTCTTGCAGTTGTGTCTTTGTTTTGTTCTTTGTATTGAATTTACTTCTGTGGGCTAAAGGAAGTAGTGCTGCAACACCTTTTACAACTTTGCTGGCATTGTTGTCCTTATGGTTTGGAATATCGTTGCCGCTCACTTTTGTTGGTGCTTACTTTGGTTTCAAGAAAAGGGTAAATAATGTAGTTAAAATAATTCAAATTACACTCATGTCCATAAATTAAGGATAATTCAGAATCGCACAGAAATTGAACTCTAAAATAAAAATTTCACCTGTAGAATTATCACTCACATTTTGAAGAAGAATATGCAAATTACAGGAAACCACCAGATGGCGCGGATAGTATGTCACAATGACGAGAGTGTAAGAGAGGGGTATATAAGGAATGGTGGCAAAGAAGTAAAATTGTTCACAAGCGCTTTAAAAGCCTTTCAGTGCAATAACCGCATAGTTATGGCACAAAGGAAGCATTTGGATGATTTTTTACGTAGTAGAATTATCGGACGACTGGAATGGGGATGTATCCAGCTGGAAGTATCCGAGGAACTTGGAATCGCCCAAAGTGTCATCTCCAGGCTTTGGCAACGATTCCAAGATGATGGTAATGCGAGTAGATGTTACAGCACAGGTCACCCCCGAGTTACAACGCCGAATGAGGACCGGTATTTGGCAGTTACTGCCAAAAGAAACAGACGGAGCACAGCATCAGACCTATCTCGTCAGCTCTCTTCAGCTATCGGTACGACAGTTTCAAGGCAGACCGTGTACAGACGCTTAGGGCACATTGGTCTATATGCTCGTAGGCCTGTCAGATGTGTTCCCCTTACGGCAACTCACTGTCGCCTGCGATTAACCTGGAATAGAGAGCATGCATAGTGGACACCGCAACAGTGGTCTTGTGTGATGTTTTCCGACGAGTCCAGGTTTAGTTTGCAGTCTGATTCTCGCTGGACTTTCATATGGAGAGCGCCAGGTTCCCGTTACCACCAAGAGAACACCATTGAACGACACCGTTAAGGTGGTGCAGGATGGCTCGTTTGGGGAGGAATTATTCTTGGTTCCAGAACTGACCTGCATGTTCAGAGTGTAACGATGACAAGCCAGATCTATCTTGATGTCATTCTGGAACAACATGTACGTTTGTTTCGGGGCGCCATGGGTGCTGAATTTCTGTTTATGGATGACAACGCCCGTCCTCACCGTGCAAACATTGTAGATGAATGCCTTCAATCGGAGGATATCACCCGTATGGATTGGCCAGCATGCTCACCGGACTTGAATCCAATAGACCATGTGTGGGATATGCTTGGCTGACGAATTCCAGCCTGTCAACCCCCTCCCACCTGTCTACCGGAACTTCAGAGGGCATTGCTTGATGAGTGGTGTAATATTCCCCAAGATCAGATTGATAATTTGATACTCAGCATGCGTAGGCGTTGTAAGGCCTGTATTGCATCATCCGGGAGACATACTCCATATTAACCATCATACTAACCATGTTATACTGTTTTTTGTAAATAGATTCTTTTTTGAAATTTGCTCCAGGGAGTAAAAATCGCAATTTTTATTAATTATGTCAAACATATAGGATCTTTTTTGCTCTTTACCTTTTGTTTAATAAATAGACTTTACAAATAAGTCAAATTTGTTTTGCTTCTGTCTCTTTCTTTGCCTGAACTTCATTATCATTAATTTATGGACATGAGTGTAATTATATTTCACTAATTTAACTTCGTTTTAATATTATAATTTTGACTTGTTAATTTTATGATATGCTTTTAGCACTCTCTAATGAAACCCTGCAAAACATACATTTTAATTGAATGCTGGTCTATTAAATTGTGGTCCTTTAGAGATGTGCTGAAAATACAGTCTTTGTATTATTTTTTGTATATATTGTATATATTTTTTTGTATATATTTTTATGTAATATATTTTTAATTAAAATTTATTTGTTGAAGTTCCAATAGTCCTAGTCTAGCTTCTGAGTGTGTTAATAAGGAATCAACATATGTACTATCAAAAGTATTTGGATGCTTAAGTATTAAGAGGACAGAGTATGATTCAATTCAGAAAAATTGGTCAAAAAATCAAATATTTTTATCCTATATTATTCTTTATATACTTTTTACAAACTCACAAAATTTGAAAGCTCTAAGTTTAGTAATCAGAGTTGTGATGATTTTTACATTTATTTTTATTCACATCCCAATGGCAAATCAAAATTTTAAACTGACTTATGTTGGAGAAAGGTAAAGTAACTAGTTTGTCTTCCATTAAAATGCTAACGCTTTGTTTTTTTACTGTGCCTAATACTTGTAAATTTTTTTCACTTGTTGCTAATAGTACATGGAATGAAAGTTGGTATGCATTTTTCAATCTAAGCCATACTTATTTTTTTAAAAAAAAATTGAATTTTGAATTTACACATTTTTTAAGGAATTTTCAATAAGAATTCATAAAAAGTATTGTATTAATACCAGTCATGTTATTGCAAAATCCATACCAACTTTTGTTATACATAGTTTGATGTACTTGTAAATAACGTTTCGTATGTGCACGTTAATATTTGTAGGAGGAGTAGCGTTTTAAAATCACTTCATAGGTTTCAAGTTTTTCCCTTTAAAAATTAAATGGTTAGTTTTTTATGAAATTTTGAGCACAAAATCTTTTTTACATTATACATACACATAGGAGGCAACCAAAAAAATTATGAAAATCGTTAAAATAAAAAATTTTGTGTAAATCATACCATGTCCCTTTAATTAAATTGGTTTGCTAAAAATGCTTGTTGTTCTTAAGTTTTTCTTAAAAAAAATCGTTACATTCTCTATATGTGTTTAGCACATACTCCATTAAGTTATTCTGTTAAATATATAAAATATTATATGTTATACATTTAAAAACCTTTTGTGATAACCATTGTGTCTATTTCTTTGTTTATTTGTAGACCATAGAACATCCTGTGCGAACTAACCAGATTCCAAGACAAATACCCGAGCAGTCTATTTATACACAACCAATTCCTGGAATAATTATGGGTGGCATTCTTCCATTTGGTTGCATTTTTATACAGCTATTTTTCATCTTAAACAGCATTTGGTAGGCATATAATTTTGATTTCCATCTTTTAAAGCAGATTACCTTTTTAAGTAGAGAAATTTTTATTAAAATTATGAACTAATGTATTATTACTTAATAATACATTACCTATTGTGTAACATTATTTTTATTAATATGTTAATGGTAATCAATGGTATAAATAGTTAGTGAAATTCCACTGACACCCACATTTATTGGTGTAAAAATGAACCAAATTACAATTAATGATTAATTTATACTTTTTACTTTTAGTAAGTTTTATGAAATTGTTCTTTACATTGAAATAAATAGTTAAGAGTAAAAAGGTACAGTAATTACCCAAATTAGATAAATAAATACCTGTCTATAAATAAGATACATAATTAGCAATTATGTATTTAATTACTATCAAATTTTAGGTAAAAAATGAGATTTCTTAAGCAACTTCTAAATATTTTAAATTATACTATTGAATTTTCTGGAAATGAGTTTTCAATGCTCATAGATATGTATACGTGCATTTATTTTATGTCAACATTTGATTTTAATAACTATTAAAAGCTGTATACTGAAATTTTCTCTTATTGAAGGTCCAGTCAAGTGTATTACATGTTTGGATTCTTATTTTTGGTGTTTATCATTCTTATAATTACCTGTTCTGAAACTACCATCCTACTCTGCTACTTTCATCTTTGTGCTGAGGTATGTATTAGACTTAATCAAGTTTGGATATAAGTGTTATTCTTTTCATTGATTAACTAAAGTTCTCAAAGATAAACATTGTATTTTTTCTTGATGTATTTCAGAAAAAGGAGCTTGTGCATATTTATTTTTATTTGGCGTTTTGAAATTTTTGCAAAATTTTAAATTAAAGAAATAAGAATTTTTTTTTGCAGTAAGACCCATTTAATGCAGGAGATGAATTTCAAGAAATTCCAGCATTAAAATGATTACAACATGTACATAAAGTGAATGAACATAAAATAAGAAAATTTGTTTTGTTTTGTAATATTTCTTGTTGGAATAATTATTTAATTTATTTTCTCCTTTTTCTTGCAAATCAAGATTTTTATTCATAAAGCATTCATTTGAGTAAAGAGGTTATGTCTGTAATGAGGAAAGATTTTCCTTTGGCTTTTTTTTAAATCATCTAATGCAGTGTTTCTCAACCTTTTTTACTATGCCCCATAAGCTCTTTAAAAAATCTTATGTCCCCCTCCTACAAACACGCACACACACATACAAAAAAAGTCTTAGAAAATTATTACAGTAAGAAAATTTTCAATACTTACAATGGAAAACTGAAATAAAAAAAAAATTTAGTGAAGTCCTTGCGCTTGATATTATTGCAAGGAGATATTAATCAAAATACCCAATTGAAAAAAAAAATTATGTGAAAAATGTTTTTGGAAATTGATGCTTCTAAAAATGAAATTAATAAATATTAGCAACTGTGAATATACTTATCATTCATATATTGCTAATATCTATTCAATTTATGTATTTTTTTAAGCAGTAGGACTTTAACAATTTTACAGATGCTTATTTTGAATTAATTCCAATGATTAATAATGAATGATACTGAAGATTCTTGGATCTCAGCATTAATTATTTCACACCATTCAGAACAATAGTGTGATTGTGTTTGTAAAGAATATTTTATCGCTGTGAGTGCAGATATTAAATATATTACGATTTGTCTCACATTACACAAGCAAGTAGTGAAAAGTATTTTATAATTGATTATATTACACTTTAAATAAGTCCTTTTTAGAATTGTCCACTTAAGTATCAAATTGCCCCCTTGTGGGGCATAGGCCCCACGTTGAGAAACACATCTAATGTCTGTCTTTTCCTGTTTCATTTAGGCAGTATAGTATGAATGCAAGACATCACATTAATGACAGTTCATCTTGCCTTTAAATTTCTATTGAAATGTGAATGGTTTTGTATAAACTATTCCACAATTTGTGTTAAAGTGGCTGTTTTTTTGTGTGGAAAATCTGTTAAAATTTATTTTACTTATTTTCAGAAACTAATTTTCTCATTAATGCAGTTCTACTAATTCTTTAAGATCATCGTTGAAAATATTTGTACCAGTAATAATTTGCAATGATTCTTCCATATCCTACACATTTATATTATCCATTATTATTTCAGTAGTTACCTTTACAATTTTGAGTACTCCAAAAAAAATTGTGCCAACATCCTTGTTTAGCTCTGGCCATGCATACTTCAGTTCTCCTTTTAAACCTTTTATGGTCTTCTCATTCAAAAAAGATTGATGCTATTTACAGTACTCATGTGATATTGTGTAGTCCCCCCCCCAATAATGGATTGTTTATCTTCATTAGTTTTGTGTTAAAACTCATGCATTTGTTGACTAACAAAGTTGGGTATTGGGTCACAGACCCCATTTGTCTTTCAAATGGGGCTGCATATTGGTAATTACTATTGTAGACCTAGTACAGGAACTGGTACCACTTTTTAGTGTGGCACCATATTGGTGGATACCAATTACCAGAATGTAATTTTGACACCCAGTTTCGTCCCCTGAGAGGCTTCTGAGCTCTGATGATACGAAATTGTACTAGAGATTTAATTTTGTTGAGAGCACCCAAGCCAAATAGGCACTTGTCAATTTTTTGCATCATGAAAATTCACCAAATCTGGCTGGGGTCGAACCTGCAAACTTAGGTGCACAAGGCCAGTGTCAAACCAACTATGCCACCCAGCCAGCAAAACCCCATTTGTTTTGTAATAGATATTGTTAATTTGGAAAAAAGTATGTTGGATGTCTTGGAGCTATCATTATCAATCAAAAAGGCTTTGTCTATTCTCAGTAATGTTTAACATACACACAAAAATTTTCAATAAACTATTTAAAAAAAATACATAACAATCTGAGATTTTTTTTTCTACAAAATTTTGCTGGTGAAAATAATTATGTAACTTCCTAAATTGCTTATGGTGTTTTGGGATGATAAACAAGCAGAGGTTTTAGTTAAGTCTCCATTATTGTTACCATCCAGTAAAAGTGTTAATCTTTTGTAACTTTTAATCTTGGTGTTTTTTTTCATAACTAGATTTGGCATTTTTTCAGAACAAGTACATTTCATCAAAATTAGAAACTGATTCACTAGTATAAATCCCTCATTCTATGATTACTCTTAATATCCTTGGAATTAGTGGCCGTGGTAGCTTAGTTCTCAAGGAAACAAACTTGTAGCAGCCATGTTGTGAGTTTGAGCCTAGTAACACTGAAGACCCGTCATGCAGAAGGGGCAGTTGCGTATTAAATATGTCAATGCTCAAACATCCTCCCGTTGGTGAGTTGTGGAAGCTAGGAGAGGGGTGTTAGCTCAGGTGTCGTCCTTGTCACTTGATTGTGGTATAAAATTACGAGGTCCATTGCCATTAGTCCTCATGCAGCTTATTGTGCAATTTAAATATCACTCACTCATCTCTAGAAATGCTGCTGCTTTTGCATCTCCACTTTTCTTTTTTTCAGTAATTTATGTGTTATGCATTTTCAGTTTCTTGATTAACTTACCACCTTAATTAGATATAACTATGAAATTACCATTTGTGATACTTTTTTTCATTCTGTTTATGGTTGAAAATTCTTCTTGCTTTTTTCATTGTAATTTCTTAATAGCATGTTGTGCTTAATTTCATTATTAGTCTAAATTCTTCAATCACATTGGAATGAGTATTTTTTTTGCAGAAGTTGTTTAGCTGCTAAGTTTTTTCTTTCCTCTTTAAATACTGGATATTATTAAAAATAGACAAATGTAATGCATTGCCAATATTAGATTGCCATTTGCGAGTGTCTGATTATCTGAATACCTGCATTTTAGTTTCTAGAGGTATGCTTTTTCTTTACAGTCAACCATTTTGAAAATTAAACTTGCCATTTATTTTGCGAAGTAAAAAACAACAACGTTTATATCTTTTTACATTACTGATAATTTATCATAAATCAACTGTGTCATGCAAATGCACATTTGTATTTAAATGATTTTATGGCAAACATTTATAATGCTCCCTTTGAAACCAATAAATTATGCTCACTACTAAATTAGGGCAGGCATTAAGTCAAAAGTATCATTATACAGTAACAAATCCAGGAATATTGATACATATGATTTCAAAGAAACCCAATAGTACTTCTCAATACTGAAGCAGTATTAATTGGAGTCTTATTGCATTTTAAAGTTTGTGTTTTAGAAGAGTTCTGTTAACATTGTAGTGGCAAGTCAATTTTTTGTTGCAATAATTTTCAATTTTAAAACTTTCTTGCTTCAGTTTATGCATTGAAATATTATGAATTGAAAAATGTTTCTTATTCATATTTCATCATCACTTATTCTAAATACATGTTTGAATATGTTAAAGCCTGCTTAATGGGAAATGTGTTCTGAGAAATAGCTATTCGTGTTATCTCTTCATAGTTACTGCTAATACTTTTTTTAAAATATATTTTATATGCATAACCTCATTCTTAAGTTTTTCTATCTGGTTCAAAAAATTACATTTATACAAAGTCTTAAATTATAATTTTTGAGAAGGAAAAGGATTTAAACTTACATGTGTATGAGAGAGTTTAATAAATAAAATATTCATGTGTTTACTGAATTGAGGTTTTTTAAGAGAAATTCAATGCCTAATTTGAAAATAGAGAATTTTTTAACTCTTTTGTATTTAAAATTCAGAAATTAAACTTTATAAAAATATTAGTTTTTATTTTTAAATGGTGTACTATCAGGATTTAGATAATCCCGTGTTCACTGTCTACAAATATTTGCAAATAAAAATAAATGACCTTCACATAATTCCATATTTTTATTGCTTAATGTTTCCTTTTTACAAACTTATTTAACTTGGCTAATTCTGAAACTTAAGTGGTACTAAACATCTATTCCCCAATTTATCATGATTGTTTTATTAAGAAACCAAAACCTTCTTGATTTAAGATATATTAATTTTGTTTTAAAATTACATACTAGACAAAAGATTTCATTGTATTGATGGGATTTTGTTAAGTAGTAAACTATGTATTAGAGAAGTTTTGCTGTATTATCAAAAATGTTCTTATTGTTTTAATTTAAAGTTGTATTGGGGGTATGATAATTATATTAAATAATGCATCATACTTAAAACAAAGAAACATATTTTTAATCTTAAATGTTGTAATTTTCTTTCATTTCAGGATTATCATTGGTGGTGGCGTGCATTTCTCACCAGCGGCTTTACTGGGTTTTATTTGTTCATATATTGCATTCATTTCTTTGTTACAAAGTTAAATATTACTGGTGTCACTTCCACTCTCCTGTATTTTGGTTATACTTTGATCATGGTTTTTCTGTTCTTCCTCTTAACAGGTAAGACTTAAAATTATTATGAAATTATTTTTTTTGTTATGAATTATTTATGTTCAATTTGCTATCTTTGTAATTCAACTATGTTAATGTGTAAGAAAACACATTGTAAAAGTATTGCCATTAGTATTTTCTGTGTATGACACATTGAATTTTCAAGAAGTTAGGTTTACATTACTTTAGTATGAAAGAATTGCATGTGTGTGTGTGTGCTGTTATTTGTGTCATGTTATTTTGATGAAGATTCACTTTTGTGAATAGAATCGTGCCATTGTTTGCTCCATTCAATTCACTTCATAGGTTATACATGATTATTTTGAAATGTTTGGCATATAAATGGGGTTTCTCATATCTGTGTGAATTATAATCAAAGTCATTGCTATATACAAGGTTTGTTCAAAAGATATTTGACATCTTTTTCATGTGTAAATAAATGAACCCAAAAGGTATGATTTGTGCAAATCTGTCTGCAGAAGCTGGATTATCAATTGCTGTTGAGTGAAAGTGTTAGAGCACTATTGGATTTTTGTCTTTGACTGAATGACAAGCTTTTATGCTATTGCACTGAATTTTGTATGTAGCTTGGAAACTCCCAGTGACCAGAAAACAACTAGATGTAAGTTCCACAGAAAACTTCCTGCGTAATGCTATAAACCAGCTGCATTCCTAATCAAGAGAAACATTGTAGCACTGTTCTGATAATGGGAGAAATATGAGTAAACACATGGAAATTTACTTTCAAAGATATTGTGAGAATTGTATCTAGATACAAATGTTTTTATGAATATAGATCAGATTTTTTTCCCAATACACCTTTAATCTATTGTATATTATAGTGTATTATCTTCACTTTTTTTAGTTAAGTTCAGAAGCATCTTTTAAAATGTTTTTGTTGCACTTATTCTTTTATTGTATAATTATTATTTATTTAAATTTATGTAATTTAATTTTTTAGGCTGTGTTGGATTCTTCGCTTGTTTCTGGTTTGTTAGAAAAATCTATGGTGTAGTCAAAGTAGATTGATTCTTAGACCAAATTTCTTCACAATTGTCAAAGGCATTACTCTTTTTAAAAGCTTTGAGATTGCAAAGCTGGTGTGATATTTACGTTTTACAATGAATTTGAAAGAGAACAAATGTTCTTTTATTTAATTTTTAAATGACCTGATTCTAAACAATTTAGGGATAAATCAACTAATTGTTTTATCATTCATCTTTCAATCTGTTTCAATAATTGCTTTTCATAATAGATTACCTATCCCTGATTGAAATTTTTTGTTTGTAAAAATCTAGTATGTAATTTATATGAATGTATTCTACAGTTAAGTTAAAATAAGTACATTGTATGTGTATATGTATTTATTTCACATTAGTTTGTTTTGGTAAATTCTTTGCTGCATTAAAGATTAAATATATGTTTACTCTCATTATGATATTTAATATTTTTTCACAAATTATTTTGATATTCATTGTATTTTTTTGACTGAGATGTACTTGAAGAATTATGTAGCTCTGTAATCTTGTTAAATCGTATGTAGTAGAAACTGAATTTTGAAAGTTTTGCATAGTCTTGGAAAATCTGTTTTTGAGAAACATTTTCGATTATCTAGTTTCAAGTACTTTGTACTTGTGTTGTTGATTGTGCCTGTGTTAGTTGACTTTTTTTTATTCAAGTTATGTATCTAAGTTTTTCTTATTTAAAACCTTAACAACAGTTTTATTAACTAATCAACTTTAACCTTGTTTTACTGTATTTTTGTGATTCAGATTTTTAAGAAGCTTATAAAAATCTAGCTTGTAGCATAATCATTATAAGAAACAAGCATTATTGACTGTCTTTAAGAAAACACGCTAAATTACTTCCTGTGCTGCTTTCAAAACATAAAAAAATCAATTTTATTTTTATCAAATCTGTGTTTGTAAAAAAAATGCACCACTTGGGTGTTCAAACTGATATATGCTTGAAAATTTAATGTTAATCTTTAGCAATATGAATGTATATGAACTTGTGTAATTAAAGTTTGTATAATTTTTCTACTATGTCAATTAATATCAGGGTTGTGCACAATAGTAGGTTAACCACTACTGAATGTTTTGGTTTTATTTTTGATTCACACGCCTTTTGAGAAGCCGCTTTGAAAGCATTAAGTGCAAATTTTTTCATTTACATCGCTTAGGTTTATTTAAACTTGGAAAATAATTTTTATCTTTCAGGTAAATTTTTGCTTTGCTTCATTTTATCTAGTTAATATATTGTCTCTGTTGTAGTTTAGAATGGATGATTATTTTTGTGAATATATTTAATGTTTTGCATTTGTAAGGTATATATTTATATATGTAGTTGATATATTGATTGTATTCTTGGAAAGTGTTTATTTTTTGGATCTTTAATTTTAATTTGTATTATTTGTGCTGACACCAGAATTGACCAACTGTTTAAAATTTAGGTGTGTGTCAGACATAATAGTGCTTATAATGTCACCAATTATACTGTTATATGCATATTTCCATTCATGAGAGTAACTAATGATTAGGTATAACTGTTGTATATGCGCTTTTTCTTTGGTTTTTAAACCGAAATTTTTCTTTTGTCCATAGCCATGTATCAAGATTGTCTATTTGTAAAATACTGTATTCTAAGTATATTATATATACATCATGAATTTATTTGAAATAGATCTTATTTATAATATTGTGATGGAAAAGTTATCAATGATATATTACGTACTTATTTTCTTTGAAATAAACCATGATTCATAGATTAAACTCCAAGAAAGTTTTATCCATGCTTAAAATTGCAATTTAATAATTTTTGTTTCTGAAAATAAAGGCTTCAAAATAAAATAGGGTTTAGTTTTATGGTTGAAGTTATCAGTATTAATTCTGTATATAATGCATTTTTCTTAAAATATATTTAAGCTGAAGGTGGACTTTTATGTTGATAAAACTACATGAACAAAGATTTGAGTGGTTATAAGGATGTTGAAATTTAGATAATACTAAATTGTTAAGTTTTCTTTTTTTTTGCCATGTTTAATATCATTTTTGCGTATCAAGAGCTTTTTCGTTTCTACAGTACCTGTATTTACTTATATATTTTTAATGTTAGGTTAAATTATATATATTTTGTAAAAATTGGTTTAATGTTAAATCAGAATTATGCTGTTTGTTAAATTTTTCTAACCTGAATAAACTGTTAACTTAAATAAAACTATTGTTCAAAGATTTTTTTTGAGGATACATATAAATTTGTTTTAGTATTTTTAAAATTAATTCGATACATTACAAGGATTGTTTCATTGATATTTAAATTTTCTTTTGTAATGCTCTAATTCTGTGTAGAGACAAAGTTTTATTCTGAAAATCAAAATTGCTATTTATGAATGTGTTTAATTTTGATTATATTTAATGTACGAGCTAATAAAGGTTAGCTAATATTTTAATTGAAAATGTAGTTTAAATTTTCTGATACATCTAAAATTTATATTTAAAAAAAATTAAGATAGCTTTAATGCTATATATTTGAGACTAAGAGCACAAATTAAGTTTTGTTGCATTATAGTCTTAAGACTAATTTTTTTTCTTTCAAATTTTTGGTTAGCTTTTCTTTTAACTGAAAATTGGATTTCTTTAAAAATGCTATAAAAATTTGAAGATCCAGCCTTTAAGCTTATGCTTTCAAATATGCACTATATGTTTTAATTTTTCTTAACTTGTGGTACTCGGTTATTTAGGAAGGAATAATTTTTTTTGGTTAAATTAATGATACATGGCAATGAAAGCAACTTAATATTCTCATTAGTGTACAAAGTTTATTGCTGTGGGGAGGGGAGATTCTGAATTCAAGTAAATGATAGCATGGATTCAATTAGGTAGAGATATATTTTCTTGGGAAATTTTTATATCTATATTTTTTTAATTAAATGTATTTTAGAGATTATTAATTAAGCTTCATGGCTCACAAGATTAATTAATTTGAATTTCATTTTGATATTAATTTTTTCACCATTACTCACAGTTCAGTTCTTTGGCAGTAGGTTGTGTATCTTAGAAGGATTTTGATTCAATCTATCAAAAAGAGTATATTAGCCTTCATATGCCTTTAAGAAAAGCCAATTTCACTTGGTAATTTTTTTTTGAAGGAAGGGCCATTGTGAAGTCCAGTTGGTGAAATAATAGTCTGGTTGGTTATTGGTGATTCTGCTAAGACTGTCATGGGGATTGATTGTCAATAATTGTTGCACTTCAAAACAACATGAGGGCTATTTTCGATAGACCCTTAATTTCGAACTTGGTCAAGTGACGAGGACAATACCTGAGTTGGCACCCTACTCAATTTCTTTACCATGCCAATGTGAAGTCTTTGAGCTGTGGAAGACGTAATGCGCAGGTTGTGAACCCACAACTCGGACAGAAATAACACCAGCCACAAGTTCACTACCATGACCACTGGGCTGTTAAGGCTACCTATCAGGGGGAAAAGTGGAGTTATGTATGAAATTTAAGACATTTTCTTATATTTAGTGGAATGTAGTTGAAATTAGTGAGCAAAATATGTGCCTATTACTTGAATCAATAAAAAATTCGTGTTGAGTATAATTCTTTTTATTAATTAAAGAACATATTATAATACAGAAACAAACTATGCTTTTATTTAAGTTTTGTTTGCATGAAAATGCTTTTGCTGTTAATGTTGCACACAATTTTTGAAATTTTAAAATGCTTAATCACTCAATTAGCACTTTCTGTGAAGGAAGTTATTTCAACAGACATTTTTTAACACTCTTTTATTAGATTCACTGTATGTAATGGAATCTTTGAACTCTATTTTTACCCACTTTAAAAGGTCAGATTAATGCGAAATTTTGGCACACTTGTCAAGGACCAATGATATAATTTAATAATTTTGTTCCACTGTCCTGATCAGGATTTCCCATTTCCAGGTTTGGCAACTAAAAGATTAAGTTACAACCCTAAAGCGAAAACTCATGTTTAAAACAAATACAACAAATAAAATTATTCTCTCTTCATATGTGAAAAGGGAAGGATGGGTCAGCAATTTCTTACCGAAATAGGGACAATTGCCCAGTTTTTCTGAAAATGGAGAACAAAAAATCGAGCATGTGGAAAAAACAATTACAATATAAATTGCTTGAAACCCAAACATATCTGCTTTTCTAAGTTCTCTTGTCGAACCTGTGGAATGAAACATCATTCATTGCTTCATTTTACCAAAACAGCAAGAATTGATACAGAGGTTTCACCTGATTGTATAATATCTCACAAACTCTTCGATTCCAAATGTGTACTTTTATGTTTAATGCTGATGCAAGTTTCAGAGAGAAAGCTCTTTTTTTGGTGAAAACATTGACTCTTGCATCTGCATTAAATATTTCAAACTTGGCCCTTCCACAATTCCTTCAGTTGGCTTATCCTACATTTTGCAAACCAAGCTGTATAGGCCCACTGATGGGATGCCAATGGTATTCCAGATTTAAAAAAATGATGCATTTAAGATTAATTCATCAATGAATAAATGATAGTTTACAAAACTAAAAAAAACCACTTTTATTTTAGATTGAACTAAAAAAGGAAAAATAATTTATAGTTTAAAAAAAATTGAAAAACATGCTTTTATAGTTAATCGAAATAAAAAGTACAAAATAATTTTTAATACAACAAAATAATTTACGATAAACGATTAATGTCGTGGTAAAAGCGTGAGGTGTTGTGTACCGCATTTTTGCATTAACTTTTCATTTCGAAATAGAACTAGTAAGAAATTATAACAATTGCTATCGTGCACCCCACGCTTTTACCATGATGACATTAACTTTCTTGTTAATCATTTTATTGCATTAAGAATTATTTATCTTTCTGTTTGATTAACTATAAAAGCGTGTTTCTTAGTTTTTTTTAAACTATAATTTATTACAGATACACTGGCCAAAAAAAAAAAAAAAAAAAACCAAAAGTTAAGGTGCAGCTAGTCTTTTGTGTTTAATTTAAAACAGATAAATATAAAAAATATGCAATTTTGAACTGTGCTTTAAACACTTTTGAATTTTATATCAATCTCGATAAACAGTGTTTGGCAATTGCTTTGTACAATATTTTAAAACCATGTATAAAATAGGTTTTAATTGGTAATAAATGGTTCTTGATAACATTAATTTGTAATGGCATTCAACACACACGCACACATTTTGTCAAACACTGGAACAGGAAGTAATATCCATTTATGGAGCAACTCTTATTTTATCTCATTTAAGGATTTCAGTTAAAGATTCGAGGCAGCCAGTCGTTTCTCTGCTGAGATTGCCGGAAAATGCTTTATCAGATTAAGGTCCAAAAATCGGACATACCACTTATTCATTCCAAACCGTGATCTTCTAAATATTCATTAACCAGGCCAATTTGATAAGATCCTAACTTTATCATCTATTAGGAGGAAATTCATATCCAATAACGCTAGTGTATGTTATGACATGTGGAGAGAATAACTTTTGGTATTTTACATCATTTAGAATTTCTCAAAAGATCTCATACAAATCAGTGTAAACACCCAGAAAGATTTCTGTCTAACAAGGGGAGGGCACGACTAAGGAAATTCATTTCGGAGCAAGACTTTGTGCAATAGTAGTACTCCTGTAGGTTTTTCAACTCTTAATTTAATTCTGCCGAATGGGCAGAAAATAGCCTTCGAAATTCATGCTTAGCTTTTATACAATTAAGTTTGAATTTCTTCCAACGGTGCAGCAGGGTGGTCAGTAATGTAACTTGGCAGAATCACATTGAGGGTTGAACACCCTAAAGGAGTACTATTGCACAAAGTCTCATCCCGAAATGAATTTCGTTAGTCGTGCCCTCCCCTTGTCTGTAATGATTCCCTTGTAACTGTTCTTTTAAAGAATGTTAGATTGGTAGAGTATCCGCATGTGATAGAGAAAGTTTGCTCCAGATCAATACATCAGATAAATCAGATTTCAAAGTAAATTGGGATTCGTTTGTTAGAAGTACAAAAATCCATTGCTTTCTGAAAAAGATCTCTGTTTTGCCCAGTACTATAAGGCGTTCTATATCTTCAATTAAAGAATGCAAGAGGTTGTCTTACATTGAGCCCTTGATTGTGGAGAGATTTGCGCACCACAGTTGCAGATATTGCCTTCCCTGTTGCAGTTCAGTGATCTGAAATAAGCCGATATATATATATACACCGATGTGTTTATTCTTCATTTCGAAAGTGATCTTACACGTAGATTGTAATTTGTGGCAGCTTGTTACTTGTCTTGATACTGAATTTTTGGATTCAAATTGATACTGCTGTCTTTGGACAGCATGCTACGAGATCAGCGCCTGCCGTAGCAGTTTTGCCGCCCCGGACAAAAATGAAAAATACCGCCCCTCTCCCCAATGTAAAAAATTATTATTAAAAAAGATAAACTATGTGTTCCTAGATCTGTAAAACGGATAGTTCTTGCTAACAAAAAGGCAGCATAATATATATACATTCGAACCTCCATATTATTTCTATACAGCGAACTTTTTCCTGGAACCAAGAATATTTTACGATTTTCTTCGTAAAATAACCTCCCAATAGCGAAGTGTATTTCCTATATAGTTAACTTTTTTTCTCGTGATTCAATTTTTCTCTCCCCATTTTCAAAGTATTTTTGGACATTTCAAGCTATTCTCTCTTTTAACACATTTTATGGTGGTCATAAATCTTAAACTGGTTTTATTAGATACCTAACTTACCGAGAGCATTAGAATTCTGGGTGTTTCATCCAAGAAGTGCAACCTTTAACTCCCACTGTCCAGTTAACCAGAAACATTGATATACCCTTTCACCCTCAATGAAGTTGTCTCGTGTCTCCGTGTCCTTGATCTAGTCTCTATTTATTTGTAGTGTTGATCAGTCTTACTGTTAACTTCGTTTCTTGTAGCTTGATAATGTCAAAACGCTTGAGCATCAAACAAAAAAATTTAATTCTTCAGGAAGTAGTAAAGGCGCTAAGAAAAAAAATATTGCTTTAAAATTTGGTATTCCTCCAAACAGCTTGTCAACTATTATAAAAAAAAAATGAGATAAGTTACAAACATATGATTCATCGAATTCTTATTCAAATCGTCCAAGAACATGTGTCTATGAATATGTCAAGGAGTTTTGAAGTGGATAAACACTGTGCGAGTTATATATATATAAATGTTCCGATTTCTGGACCTTTCGTAATAGAGAAGCTCTTCAATTTACGAAGGCATTGGTATACGACCAATTTCTAGGTAACATTGGATGGCTAGAAAATTTTTAGAAAACGCAAGGAAAAATATGCCTGAAGGGGTTTTCGGTGCATTGCAAAGATGTGAGGTGTATTGTGAAACACACAAAAAGCATTTTTTCAAACAAAATTTACAGATTTTATGAGTAATTAAATTTAAGTACGCATGTGGTAATGTATATATAGAATTTCTAGTATAAAAGAATGTATGCTTAAAGTTACTTGTATACTTTAAATTAAAAAATGTCCTTAAAATTCAATAATTTTAATATATAAATATTTTCTTAATGTTGAAAATACAGTATATTCCCCGACATTCTTTTTTCTTGCAGTTTTTCCTTTTTTTTTTTTTTTTTTGATGGGTTGTGAGCGACTTCCCGTTGAAGTCGCTCCCTCACGGTCTTGCCTACCTAAGGGTATGGGGGGAAACAAAGCATGACCAGAAACTTCCATAATAATTATTTTATTACTATTCAAGAACACTAATCAACCACAAGTTAAACTACAAGAGGAGGCCCTAGTAGTGATATGAAGAAGGCAATGAACCCTAAGTGAACAAGCGCAGTTTAATTTAACCTAATCCATCTTAGACTACAAATTCCCAATCCACTAATTTAGTATAGTGGCAAACTCCGTTCTTAACTCAAGTTGTGAAAATCAATTATATCTCACCTTCATAAGTCCACAACAGTTTCTCTGCTCCTTCTATCTTACAATTACAAAAACCCTGACCTTATATAGTCAAATTAATCTCCATATCTGGGTTTCTTCTTGAAAGGGATGGATGTGAATTAACGCGAATGCTAGCCCAAAGTTTTCCCAAGAGGATTAGTTTGAAGGTCACGTACAGATTTGTCACAGGGGTAGATATATAAAATAAATAGATATTAATTTTCAGTATGGTGTGTGTGTAATCAATTCCTTTTTTTAAAATTTATGGTTTTTATGAATTTAAAATTTATTTTAGGTGATTTATAAAGTATAACCTCCATATAACAAATTTTCCATATAACGAATTTTGTTTCAGGATTTAGCAAGTTCGTTAGAGGTCCGACTGTATATATATCCACTGATTCTTCATCGGTCAACATTATTTATAAGTTTTTACAGTATTTAATTAATAAATTTTTAGGAGTATATTTTAAAACATATATATTCTATAAAGATTGAAAACAATTGCTATGAGTACTCATTAAATTAAATCTGAATTTCAAGGCATTAATTACTTGGACAATTGTGAAAAAATAAAATTATATCTTCAATTTTAATTTATAATTTTCCCCGAAACATTTTGAGCTTTATAATTTAAAATAAAAATATTTTTTCGTCGAACTCTTTGCCGTGGCTGCGTCACCTCAAAATTAGAAGGGATATCAATTTCGTTGGCCAGTTCTCTTGGATCACATATAGCATTTTATCAAAAGTCATATCCGATCGAAGATCCTTAAAAAATATCTTTACAATTTTTTAAGAGTTCCACAGCAGATGGTAGATCGCAATAGCTCTTATTGATTTTATTTAATTTAAGATTTTACACAAAATAATAATGGATTATAGGAACTTGAATTGCTTAAGGGAATTTAATAATTCAGAGGTCTCATCTCTTATAGAGTTGTCAATTTCAGCATTATAATAAACACTGAATAAAGCATCATAAATACATCCTAGTTAATACCTTAAGGATTTTATAGCCTCTATTCGGTTTTTCTGGCGAATTGCACTTAGTGGCTTTAAAATTAAGTCCTTCATATATTTCAATAACACGAGTATGCCCAATAAAAAAATTGATGAAGAAAAAAACTACATAAATTTTTCGGTCCATATAAAAAAAATGGCATGCTTCTAAGGATGTTTTTGCCATTTCTTTAACGAGAAAATTTAAAGAGTGGTACTTACAAGCTCATTGATTATTTATGTGTTTAACGTATTAATTCTAGATTGTACCCTCAGGGGCGGCTCTAGGGCCGGACAAACCGGACCTATGTCCGGGGCGGCAAATTTTAGGGGCGGCATTTGGACCAAATTTAAAAAATACTTTATTTTTGTTATGGGAAATTTGGAAGAAGTTAAAGTACACTATCTAGGCAAAAATATTCAGAAAGAGATAATTTCTCTTTTATATGAGAATATTAAATTGTACATTGTTCATAAAATTAAACAAGCTATATATTATTCGATAGTTTTTGATTGCGCCCCTGAAGCCAGCAAGATCGAACAAATGACATTTATGGTAAGGTATACATGTATTGAGAAATCTAATCCTAACGAAGTTATCGTTAAAACTAATGCGAGTTCTTTTGGTTTTCTTCCTGTTGAAAGATTAACTGGAAGAGAACTTTCAAATTTAATAGTTGAGAAACTTAAAAAATAAAAAATTCGGGCTAAATTTGCTAGATATGCGGGGGCAGGCCTACAATAACGGAGTGAATATGAAAGGCGAGAAATCAGGGGCTCAATTTAAAATAAGAACGTTAAATCCGCTAACAATCTATGTGCCCTGTTGTAACCACTCTTTAAATTTGGTCGCTAATGACATGGTAAAAGCATCCTTAGAAGCCTACTTTTTTTAATATAGTACAAAAAATTTATTTTTTTCATCAACTTTTCGTTGGGTTATAGTATTAAAATGTATAAAGGGCATAAAACTTTAAAGCCATTTAGTGTAAATAGCTGGGAAAGCTGAATGTAGGCTATTAAACCCTTAAGTTATCAATTGGGAGGTTTTTATGATGCTTAGATTTTATAATAATGCTAAAAATTGACAACTCTATAAGAGATGAGGCCTCTGAATTATTAAAATCTACTTAACAATTCAAGTTCCTATGGCCCTCATTATTTGGTATACAATCTTTAATTGCATTAAAATCCAATAAGCAAGCTATTGCAAACAAAATATTACGATCTACCATCTACTATGGAACTCTCGAGAAATTGTAAAGATTTTTTTAAGGATGAGACTTTTGATAAAATGCACTGTGATGCAAAAGATTTGGCCATTGAGACTAATATCTCTGCTAACTTTGAGGTGACGCAACCACGTCACAGAGTTCGACGGAAAAATGTAAATTTTAATTATGAAGCACAAGATGATCCGATGGAATATCCTGAATTAAAATTCAAGATAGAGTTTTATTTTTTTACATTGAACGAAGCAGTTAATGCTTTGGAATGCAGATTTAATTTAATGAGTACTGACAGTCATTGTTTTCATTTTTGTACAATATATATGATTTAAGAGATACCCTTAATTAAAAACTGTAAAAATTTAGAAATGATGTTGACCGACGGAGAATCATTGGATGTAAACGCGCTTGATTGAGTAGAAGAGATACTGTCAGTTTCATCTTTAGCAGGCAAAAAAAAAAAAAAAAAAAAAAAAAAAAAGCCCAGTTGAAGTTTTAAAATTTATTTCTGTTTTAGAATTTGCTCCAAATCTTGCTATTGCATTTATTTTACTTTCTTTACAAAAAGTTTGGCAAGTGTAGATATTAGTTTCTCAAAATTAAAATTAATAAAATATTTCTTACATTTCACAAATTCTAAGGATAGATTAAATAACTTAGCTACATTGGCTATCGAACATGAAATAGCCGAACAAATTGATATATATATATATATTTATTTACTGTTAGCTCCCTTTTTCTTCACAAGGAATATTCAAGTTTTATAGGTGTACATTTATGAACAATTTTTATCTTTTTTAATAATAGTTTTTTCTTACTTTGGGGAGAGGGGCGGCATTTTTCATTTCTGGCCGGGGCGGCAAAATTGCTAGAGCCGGCCCTGGTACTCTGTATCTCATATAGACCTTGTTATCGTAGGTTTGCCCCCATATATCTTGCATA
The DNA here is from genome assembly GCA_019973975.1 of Trichonephila clavata. Taxonomy (NCBI): domain Eukaryota; kingdom Metazoa; phylum Arthropoda; class Arachnida; order Araneae; family Nephilidae; genus Trichonephila; species Trichonephila clavata. The sequence goes on along the minus strand of BMAO01033240.1, from coordinate 171,285 downwards.
TTTAGCCTTAATTCTTAAAATTTCTCAGCTGTTAAATTTGTAAGCTCTTTTTCATTTAAACTTTCAACTGGAAGAAAACCCAAAAAACTCTTTAACGTTGACAATAACTTAATTAGGATTGTGGATTTCTCAGTACATAATACATACAGAGGCGGCGTAAGGCGTGGGAAGTGAGGGCCACTGCCCACGGCCTCGCGGTGCATAGGGCCTCGCGCCACAAAGCCGAAATAAATTAAACGAAAAGTAAGGAAAATCCAAAAGTGCACGTCACAGGGTTTTTTAATATGAAAAAATTAGAAAATTCTTAACTCTATCTCTTTTTCGCCATAAGATATCGAAAAATTGATATATCGACTTTTTTTTCTTCTAAAAAAGATATTCTATTTATTGGTGCATGAAAGCATGTGAATAAATAATTCGAGAAAATATTATTTTCCATTTTCTTTCATTAAAAATTGCTCAACTTTGTCGTTTTCACTCATTCGGTAATATTTAGTCTGACAACATTAGCTGGAGTTTAGCTGCGATCAGAATTACACTGGAATATTAAATATAAATCCCAGGGTATTTTCCCCACCTTGATGTTGTCATAGCTGGAATCTGTTATTGGTTGACGCAGCTAATTCGTCAGTGGCAACAAAAACATTTTTTGGTTTTGTTCATAAGATTTTTTTTTGTTGCTATTTTGAAGTTTCAGCAAACCCTGGAAAATTATCAAAGATAAATTAAAGCTTACTATTAAGCCTTTATCAGACACAAGGTGGGAAAGCAGAATCGAGGCGATGAAGGCCACATTATTACAATTTGATGATGTTGTTGAATGTGCAAAGAAAACTTAAAAAACCAAACGGAATAAACCGATACACGCAAGGATTGCGATTCCATGTACCATACATTAAATGAAATGTTCAGCTTGGAATTTATCGTATCATTACATGAATGGTATGAGTTACAACGCGTGTCAATACCATAAGCAAATTATGGTATTGTATAAGCCCCCTCCCCCCCAAAAGAGAAATTAATGCATTACTCTTGAACATTTGCGTACATTTTGTAGCTGGATCATATATTATCGACAAACTGGATTCGGAAAATGCTTGCCTGACGCTCGTAAGTTTATTGAGAAAAGCAGTTATGATTTGCCAAAAGATTTTAAAAATAAAAGGGTAGCCAAAAAAGAAAAAAAATGCCTGTCAAAAGCCGGTATGAAACATACTTTTTTAAGGCGATATGGTACCATCTTCACAATTTTTTTTATTTTTAATATTTGATATTTGGTTTTAATTGTATTTTATAAAAGTTAATACTTAATAATAATTCCATACTAAAAATTTTTAATTTGTTACAAAATGTTTGTAGAATTAAAATTTTTAAACTTTTTTAAACATTTTTCATATTTTTAAAGCTTTTTTAAATTTGTCTCTTTTCTTTCAAAATTTTTTTCCAAGTACCTTATAATAAAAACATAAATCTGTACATGGGTTTTTTTCTGCTGCAGCTCTTTAATTTTTTATTAATTTTCTTATAGTTAACTTCCAAAAATTCTCAGAAAAACATTAATTTTGATCTTGAAATTTTTTAGAAAAAGTACTAAACATGTTAGAGTTAATTCCATATACAGTTTTACAAAACATACATTTCAGAACATGCATAAAAAATTTCAAACCCTTACTTCAATTATCAAAAAAGATTTAGGGTTTTGAATATGTACAAAAATTCAACATGGAGAAATATGAGTTTGAAGTTTTCATTCCATGAATTGCATGATATAACATTCATTGAATAGTCTGAAACTTTTATGAAATGTTAATTAGCTTATTTAAAACTGCTTACCATAAAAAATTGCACAAATGTAGAACAATTATACATTATACTGCCATAAAAATATATAGAAGAAAACGAAAGAAAGATCAATATTTCATCAAACTTTATCTTAATAATTATAAAAAAATAAATAAATACACTCACTTCAGAGATAATTCCACGCTCAGAGCTAATGCACATGGATTGTTTATGCCTTTAGTTTTTATTTCCATGATTTTAAAGCCTTCGCATGTTAAATATTTATTGTACACGAATGAAAGCAAAATCAAACAACAATTTATAGGTAAAATATATCAAAATCTAAGAACTGTATACTTGCATTTGTTTAAATAAATATCTTAAAATATTTTAATAAAAGTGTTGAATTTCACACACATGGAATATATACACTGGTGTCCAAAAGTTAAGCATAAATCGTAAAATGCGAAAAACATGGAGTAAATATTCGTAAAATTATTCCAAATATCTTGCAGATGTTAATTGGGTGAAGAAGAAACATTGGGTTTATGCAAAACTTTTCAGTCGACTACGTCCTGCGTGGAACACCAGCGCATGTCGGAACGCGGAGAAACCGACTCACGCAGCATAGGCAGTTTAGACAAGTTTCGTGCAACTGCTGTGCGAAGGAACGTTGTTAACCATCAAACAACGTGAATGATGGCACAAAGACGCCAATTGGACATGTTTACGAAAGGAAGAATAGCTGGAATGCTGGAATCCTCACGATCACAAACCGAAGTGTCTCGAATTCTGAATGTGGACCAGTCTGTGATCTCAAGACTGTGGCAGAGGTTTCAAAGAACGGGAGATGTTACCCGACAACCAGTATCAGGTCGACCAAGAGTCATAATCCCTCGCCAAGACCGATATCCTGTAATAAGTGCGCGACGTCAGAGGGGCAGTACTGCCAGAGCACTAGGTTCGGCGCTCACAGTCGCCACAGGAATACAAATTTCGAGACAAACTGTTTACAGGAGACTCAGTCATGCTGGCCTGTATGCCAGAAGACCAGCAGTTTGCCTTCCCCTCGCGTCTGCGCATAAACGCGCTCGTTTGAACTGGAGTTTGAAATATCAACATTGGAGTGTGGGAGAGTGGGCCAATGTGGCCCACAATGTGGGCCAGTGTATATATATATATCACCAAAAACAAATATGTAAAAATGGGAGGGTTTTTCTATTCTTGCAAATTAGATTTTTAATTATCTGAGTTATCAAAATGTGATTTAGTATTTGTGCTTTGGGAGAATCCGTTTTGATGTATTAATTTCATTCATACTAATATCATAAAAAGCAAGCACAATTTTTAAATCTCGACCAAATCCATTTGTTCTTCAATAAACAATTTACAAACTAGATTTTTTGCATGAATTGCACAATTTTTTCTTGAAATGATTTGTTACTGCATATATAATGTCAGTCTCATTTACACGTGGTAGAAAAATAATTAATTAATTTTTAACAGGCTTTTTTCTAGTAGATAATCTGAAATGTGGGCGTGGTAGTTGCTGTGCAGCATCAAATCTTTCTCCGTAACTTGATAAAAATTGCAGAAAAGCTTTGAAATTTTGCAGCCATGTTTATAAAGATCTGAGGTATCAAAAAGCCAATAAAAATTTCGATAGCTTGATGATTTTATAGGGTATCATATCGCCTTAACACCATGATTGATTCTTTGATAAGCAATATGGGTTCAAGATTTATGGTTTTAAAGCAACATTTTGAAAATTTTTGTTTTCTCTAAGACTTAAGCAAGTTAAAAAAAATATACCCAAAGAGCAAATACTGAAAGATTTACACACTATCTCCAAGTAGGTGATAGCAGTGACCCACCCCCTCCCCCCAACTTTACGAGTTATGCGAAAAATTACAAAATATGATCCCAAATTTGCCTAACACCAATACAGACGTGAAATATCTGCTCCAATATGTCATAGAGAACAATTTGAAAGAAATTTTTCCAAATATTTACATTGTCTTTCGAATTTTGTTTACAATAGCTGTAAGTACCGCTTCTGCTGAGATGAGCTTCTCAAAATCAAAACTGATAAAAATTTTTTGCAAGAAATACAATGGGTTAGGAAAGGCTTTCAGCTTTGAAAATTTTGTCTATTGAAGCATATATAGCATCTAAAATAAATTACGAACCAATCATTAAGGATTTCAGCAAAACTAAAAGCAGAAATTTTTTTCTTTTTTTCATTATTGTTTAATATGCCAAAGAAATATGAGTAAAAAGTTTTGTTTTTTCTTTATGAATAAAAGTTGTTTCTTTTTCTATTTTATAAACCTTTTCTTGCGCCACCAGAGGGCCTCGCAAAATGCATCTTGCCCACATTAAGTTCAGGTCTCGCGCCGCCACTGCATACATATCTTACCAAAAAGTTATTTGTTCTATCTTACTGGCATCAAGAGTGCAATCTAAATTTATCAAATAATATTTGTCCTACTTAATTTTATAAACAAGGCGTAATGTGATATTCTCATGTAAAAGTGAAAGTATCTCGTTCTGAATATTTTAATCAGAAATTCAGGTTGTATCAAGCATTATAAATAAATGAAATATAAATAAGCACTTTAGTTACCGGCAGTGCTGGTTTATTCATTGAGAGCTTGGGGTGGGCGCCCAGGGGCCAGGATAAGCTGGAGTTAACCTGTTTTTCTGGTTATAAATTTCGATTCACCAGTGCCAAGGGGCCCGTAGATCTTCTGCACCCAGGGCCCGAAATGAGTTTAAATCGGCACTGTTCACCGGTATTTTTTTGATGTTAATGAAAAGTGAAAAATTTGTAATTGAAAGAGTTTAATTATTGCATAAATGTTTGAAATAAGCTATAGAATTTTGCACTTATCAAAAATAATCCGCTGCACGGATTTTTTTTGGAAACCTGTGCATTGTGTTAGTTTAAGCCTGCATTTTTTATTTCTTATGTGAAACCAAAGAAAAAGTTTGCCCTCTTCCACGAGGTGCAACTATTTTATTTATATATTCTGTTTTGCTTTCAGTCGAAGCGCCGAACAGATTGTATTCCCCCCCTCTCTCTGTTCCCTTCCTCTTTTAAAATTACATTGATTTATTAGGTTATCAATATATATTTGATTTACTTAAAGAGAAATACAAGCTTGTCTTTGAAATCTTAAAATGTTACAAAGAACATTTTTATTTATTGCTCTGCTTCGATCTTATCTTTGAAGTATTTTCGGTGTTACTTAAATAGAAAGTCCCTTTATAAGAGGTAAATACGTAAGGTCCTTATTCAAAGAGATTGTTACCAATATAATTGTTCCTTATTCGGAGGTGTACTTTACACGAGGCACTATTGTATTTGTATACTGTTTTGTTTAAAAAAAATAAAAATATAATTTGAAATTAAGACATAATTACTTATTGCTATTTCAAATGAGTAAAATGCAAGGGAAAGAATTGCCATCTTTCGAAAAAAAAATCTGTTGCTGGTGGAGATTACAAGAGTTTATTTGAACTTAAAGTAACTATACTCAAGACTAAATAAAACATCTCCCGTAGCTCTATTTCTTCCCCCATTTGGTTAGCTGACACCGGACATTCTATTCGTGGAAGGAATGCCCATTTTGACCTACTCCGAGGTGGGAGAAAGTAGCATATCAGATTTAATGATTTAACATATACTCTCGCCTCGAACTCTTCATGGTTCAACATAAAAGAAAACTGACATTAAAAATATACAATACTAAATAAGGAAATAATACATTAAATAAAATACCAAATTCACACAATACTAAATACAAACATATATAACTGGAAATTGCAAAAAAGTTAAATCAAAACATAATCAGCCGCCCATCCGGTATAGGGGTTAGGGAAGATGACTGTGGTGTCGTAGGGACTGGGTTCGAATCCCGGAGAAGGCATGGATGTTTGTGTTGTAATCCTTTCTTCTGTCTGTGCTGCATGCACCCGTGCTATACGTTGCGGGGTGCACGAGATTTATAAATGTTAAAAAAAGTACGTGTTTAACAATAATTTCTGCTAATAAGTCAGTCAAATATTTAAATGTGTATGCAAGTTTTTTCCGAAAGTTATTTTTGAAAGAGAAAGGTGAACAACAACTTTTTTAAGCAGACGTAATTTTTAATTATGCGTAAGAGCAGAATTTTAAAGAACCGATATTTGCCGAACGCTTGTCTAAATGAAATATTCAGTTTTGTGCTTACTTGTCACTGTTAATGTAGTAATACCACAAATATATAAAACAAAAACAAGATAATCTCCATTTTCCCTTTTTTAATAGGACATTGAAAATCTTGTCAAGATAAGCACACTAAACTGTATCCCGTCGTCGACCGCCCGTATGCCAGCTACAACAAATCGCAAAAAAATTAATTTGATCTGCGTAGTATGATCCAAAAGTTCGAGGACAAAGTGTAGAAAACTATATTCTGAATAGTTCACAGCACCGAAGCACATCCACCTTCAGAGTAGTTCTTCGGCGACGATACACTTCTGCCAGCGCTCGTATAACTTTTGGAAGCACAGCTGGAAGCCATTTTCCCCAACCTCCCGTAAAGCCTTCTGCGATGCTGCTTTCACTTCATCTGATGACACAAAACAGCGTCTCTTTAAGTTTTTCTCTGATGGGAACAGGTAAAAGTCACACTTGGCTAAGTCTGGTAAATAAGGGGACGTGGAAGCACGTTAGTGCGAGTTTTGGCGGGAAACTCTTTTACCAATTTTTTTTAAAATTGAGAACCCTTTACATTACAAAGTACAAAGTATCACACGGGGGCTTACATCACAAAAAGAAAGATTACAACACAAACATCCATGCCTTCTCCGGGATTCGAACCCAGGCCCTACGGCATCGCAGTCAGCATAACTAATCACTATACCGGATGGGCGGCTCTTTTATCAATTGAGATCGATTTGTTGGTGCGTTGTCATTCAGAAGATGCCTGTTCACCACTCTGCCAGAACTGAGGCCTTTTACGACAAATGGATTCCCCCAAACGACGTCTTCAAGAAGTGTGTAGCCTTAGCGATTTGTGCAAGTGTTTGGAAACGATCTTTTCCAACACATTCAGACACCAACGCAACATTTTCCACGTCCCGTGAAGTCGAAGGTCGTCCAACGTGTTCATTGTCTTTGATGGATTCGCTCCCACTTTAAAACATGCTGATGCCATTAGTAAACCTTGGATCTTGCCATGGTAGATTCACCATACTCCTTACTTACCATTTCCAAAGTCTGCATTGGTGTTTTACCTACGCGCTGACAGAATTTAATGTTCAAAGTTGTTCAAGAAAAGCCGCCTTTCTTACGCCGTAGAGTAAAACTATTTAGTTTTCGAAGGTAACAGCTGCGCATGCCATTTGGTCACATGACATGAACTAAACGAACCTGGTCAGGTAGGGGGAGAGTTGGGAGAATCCATTTCAGTGGTTTAACTAAGTAATTGCTTTCGTCGTCATCAATGGCCCTAGTCCCCGAATGTTTGGATTGTACTACGTAATTACCGCTTTTAAAATTTCACAGGGGTTGCCCCTGATGAGATACATTAATACATCTAGCAGCATTAGATTATAGTTACATATATTTCCATCCAATATCGCTCTTTCTTAACGAATTGGGTGAGTAACATCTTGTAAACATGGCCAACAGTATCTTAGTGCCAACAATTAAAGGTCAACGAGCATGAAGAATTTTCGCATAAATTACAGAAGCGGGATACTCGTAGTTTCCTCACTTTGTCATACGAGTTCAGTTTTTAAAAAAAGTGGTGGTGGGTGAAATTGTTTCAAGGTTTTGTGTTGAAGTTACTTGTGGTGATTCAAAACAAAGCATGTTTTTTTCCCTTTATTTTCATTCTTTTAAGATGAGTATAAAGAACTGACTGCCGATTAACCTTTTGTGGTTAATGTATTTAATTGCATAAAACAAACAAAAAACATCTAATAATATAAATTAAAAAAAAAAAGGACCTGCTAATGTAATTTGAAAAGAAAAAAGAAAAACATCTAAACATTGATACATATCCAATTTTTGTTTTGTTTTGAAAATACAGTTTTGTTAGGCATTTAAAAACCATGAAGGAAGTGACCGTTGTTATTGAAATTAAACGTGCGTAAAAGCTGTTACCCTGGTAATGAGACGATTAAAAATACAAAATCACTCGGCCCATCAGTTTGGACATTGAATTTTAAAAATCAATAGTTGGTGAAACCTCTTTGGTGGCGATGCATGCTTATATACATCGATGAAAAAAAAAAGAGATAAATTTCCAATCTCGTTTTTCGATACATTCTGCCAAGCATTGATCCATGTTTGTTACTACCAATTTGCAATATTTTGGTTTGCTCATATCTTGTGGTCAACCATGTTCAATATAAATATATTTTCAAATTAGATTGCATGTATTAATATTTAAATGTCAAAAATATTTTGTAAATACATTTTTTATGGAAGCTAAAAGACAGAATTTTATTGAACTGTGAAATACACAAGTATTTAATATTATTATTTTTAATATTGAAGTATGTTTTTTGAGTATTTTTATTAGAGTTAATTTTAGAGTTTATTCTGAATAATTTCTAATGCTATATGTTAATATGATTTTTTTAAAAAAAAATTGAAAGTATTTTTTCTGTGGGAGCATAAGAAGAAAAAATTTTTAGATTAAAATTTATGTAAATCCATTCTATCTTTTATATTTGTGAGTTTGTCGGAAAAAAGCTCGGTTCACACTTCATGATTTTAATTTTAGAAAATCTACTTCCTGAGAATGTTTTACTATCCAAGCAGTATAATATATCAATTCTCTCTTTCTCTCTGTCAATATAAATACATTAAACATAAAAAGATACAGTATTTTAACGAAAATAAAATAGGGGCTTCTTATTCTGCTTTAAATTTACAGTAAGATTTTGGAAAATCTCAAACATATCGATTTGTAATTCAAATGGGCCAATTTTTAATGAATTCAAATTTTACTACCTTTTTTGATTTCATTATGTACTATTTTTTATTTGTTTTTTTTTTATGATGAATTAAGTTTTATTTTGATTTATTTCAATAAATATTAATACTAAACCAATTTTTTAACTATGATTTCAGTTTTATTATGTAATTTCAATCATGCTAATGTGTAAGTATTTTTCATAAATAGTCCAGTTCTAATCCCGGTAACAATCCCGGGATTTGGATAATATAATCCCGAAATCTCGGGATTGCAAACCTTCATGCAAGGGTTGCTCAAGAAGCCAAAGAAGAGAAAAAATTACTGTGCAGAGTACTCATTGTTCGACTTTCATAATGGTTTGTTGGGGTGTTAGCTACAGGGCGTGCCAGAATGCCATGTACGAACTTGAAGGGGTGGTAGAGAACATCCTGAGGGGCTCTAATTACATCGGAAAGCATGGGCGGAAACGTACCCCGAACGATATAAAGAGACACAAAGGCAGTAAGGCCACAATACAGAATGTAGTATAAAACGCTTTATTACAAAAAAAACCCCCAATAATAAATTAAACGTATGGCATCGAAGCCTCACTGAATTTGATTGAGATAGCGGTTATTGCTCATATATGCACGCACGACACCGAAGCGACATGGATTGGCGGACATGTTCGGAAATACAGGGTGTTTCACGGATCGCAACACCAGGTCCATTTCAGAGTCGATGGCCATGACGTCAATAGCGGCTCTGAAAAATCCATGTCCCGCCAGGTTCTAATGCACCCGAGCGAACGTTTGATGATTCGGTTGCCACCACTTTGGATATCTTTCTTTCCCCATACAACCGAATAGTAACCAGGGGTGACTCTAGGGCCGGACTCCTGCCTGGAGCGGCAAATTTTAAATGCGGCATTTGGATCAAATGTGGAAAATATTTTTTTTTATGTTACAAAAAAATTTGATATGTTTTCTGAAATATTGGGTGTGAATTTGATATTTCATTTAACGTATCTTATTTCCTTATTTTGTACACTGCATGTTTAACGCTAGTTTTCTTTTATGTTGAAACTTGAAGGGTTCGAGGTGGGAGTATATGTTAAATCCTGAAATTTGATATGCTTACCCATCTTTCACTAGTAACTTTCTTTCCATCCAGGTGTGAGGTCACAACGGACATTTCTTCCACCCATACGATGCCCGGTGTCAGCTATTGAAAAGGGGACAGGATTAATAAGAGTTTTTAGTGTGTAGAAAGAGAGCCACAGAAGCCACACTTGAGTGTAGTTACTATAAGTTAAAATAAACGCTTGTGATCCCCACCATCAGTAGACTTTTTTTTCGAAGAAATTAATTTTTTAATTTTCATCTCTATCCTATCCTCCATTAACCTTAGAAACCTTAGAACCATTAGAAACCGTATAAACCATTTTGTTTTACTGCCTGATGTTTCATCAGCGTGTGATAGACATAGGCTTAATTTTTCAACAGGACTCTGTTTTTTCTATTACGACGAAAATTTCTGCTGTACGGGGAAGGTGGCGACATAAAGCATTGCTTAACCCTAATTTCACTGGCCTAATTCAGCGACAGCTTTAGAAATCTTAATAGATCTCCATCTTAGTCTAAAGACTCTTTTGGTATCTTCAATTGTTATGTTTCTTGGAATCCAATTTTTTTCTTTTTTGGCCTTGTATGTATTACAACTTTCTCACTTATTATTTTATTTTGTTATACTATATATATGTAGTGTCCACCTTCACCAGTTTGAGTAACAGTAACTATTAACTGGAACCACCAACATTCACTATAACTGTGATTCCGGCAGACATGGTAAAACTGAGCGCAAAACGATGTGGAGGGAGGATGGACGTTTTTCACAGGTGGTTCGCCAGCTGATGTCAAGGGCAGCCACCGTCTCCTTTACATTCATTCTATCTTAGTATTTGTGTCATGCCGTCTCCTTTTTATTAAATGTTTAAAAGTATGCTTCTGCGTTTTCTTCATTTTCAACTCAAAAGGACGTGTGAACCCTCACCTCATATATATATTCCTCGTTAATATAAAACTGCTGACCTTATCTTTCATGATGTGTGTTCAAAGTTACATCAGTTTTAAAAAAGCTGAATTTCCTTTTTTATTGTAGAAAGCTCACATTTTTTTTATATAATAATTAGAAAATGAAAAGATACTCATCTGTAAAATAAATAAATATTCTTTAAATTTTACTGTTTTTTTCTTATATTTAATAATATTATTTTATTAATACATGTATGGCGATAAGAAACGAATACCGCATAATTTTTTAAAATCATAACTCCATATGTGGAAGTTGTAAGCTATTTCAGTTAAATGAACAAATTTGTATTATGGAATTAATGAAACCGACTTTCTAACAATGCATACGTTTTCTCTGCATAAAACGCAAATTCGATAAAACACATCCCGAAACACTTAAAGTGGAATCATTTAGAGAAGTGTAATTTTTCATGTGGTTTTTTTTACACAGTAGTTAGTTCTATTTTAAAATCAAGGTGAAAAAGATGTATTACTTTATTGTAATAAACAGGCAATCGCTGATTTTAGAATACTTGAATTCGCTGCCATGAACCCTAAAATACCGTAGCCTCAATATAAGAAAAAGTGATAACTTTGGTGGAATTGAAGAGGATTCTTTGCTTTGGATAACGAAGTCAGTACAAATTTTATAGATGCTACTATTATGATCACACAGTGCTAATAGCTATTGGATTTAAATGACAGTCTTTTCGAAAAGCTATTGAGATTACTTTATTTTTACGGACGTTAACGTAGGCTACTCAGCTTTTAACTTGTTGATGTTTTTCTGAAAGTAAGGATTTATTCGTTTAATGAATGGTCGGTAATGTCATTAGAATTAAATCCAGTGCAGCTTAATCTGGATAATCTAGAATTGATTGATTTATCAACGTCTATATAAAGAAGTAACTTGAAGATTACTGGTGACGGACCAGGAAATTTTGAACCACGTTCAAGTACCGCGCGCGAGAGAATGACAATTAAACTCTGACATCTACTCTCCAAAATTCAGCCTCATGAGGGCTTAGAGCCTCAACATCTGAGGTTCCTAATTTTTTTTGTCTCATAGACCCCTTGCAATGTTTTTCGGTTTCGGGTAGACCCCTGCTTATCTAATATTGATTTTTTGCAAATTTATCAACTTAAATGTCTACTACTCTGGTGCTTCAATAAAATTTTTTCAATATTTAATATTAATCTAGTCAAATTTAACCCTAAACTTCCTTTGTTAGTAAGTGTCTAGTCTTTGTTTTTTTGCTTTTGAGATTGACAAACTCACTGAAACTCTTTCTCACTAGAAAAAACAATTAAAAACTTTCTCACGATATTCCATAATTCATGACAAATAACAGGAATGTCTTTTTAAAGCCAAAATTGCTGACATCAATTTCTAAACTTTATTTTAAGATCGTTAGGGCCTAATCAGATCAGTTCTTATTGTAATTGACATTTTTTTTTCAATTTGACTATATGAATTCATTGTCATTCATTTGGTATTACTATAAAAAAGCAATCTCAAACCTAGTTTCAAAATCTGATTAAAGGGCATTTAAATATTGAACGTAGTTTAAAATGTCCTGACAGATTGTCTGTGACAAATTGAGAAAATTCGTGACGTCCAATATTATACTTCATTTTAATTCTGGAAATAAATGCTGAAATGTTCCTTGTCTTAACAAAATTTATGCTATCACCTAGTAACCACAAAATAACCTCACTAAACTTAGTTATTAAATGAGTTAAATTGGTAAATCTGCGTTCCACTAGATTAAATTTTTTTTTAAAGATTAAAGTCACGATCTGGTTTAATGAGAGCCACTATTATAGACCCCTATTTACACCTCATGTACCCCCAAATTATTTGTTCTCTGGCGTGGACACCTTGCAAGTCATCATAGATCTCTGGGGGTCTATATAGACCACTCTGGGAATCACTGCTCTACAGATTTGAAGCATATCCGTTCCACTACCTCATGACAGACTTAAGTGGAACGACTCGAAGGAAACAACACCGACCATGATCTAGAGACCAAGGCCACTATGGGGGTAGAATAATCTAGGAAGAGTTGAGTTATTGTTGAATGCCAACTTTCTCCCAGGACTCTATTGATTCTTATTGAAGAACGGTATTCGTTATTAGAAGTTGTGATTAACAACCTCACTTTTCATTTGAGGCTTCCTGTGAGGCATGTAAAGCGGTACGTGGGAACATTTTTTATTAATTGGATGACTGAAAACATCAAATGCTATACAAAAGATATCTAATAATTTTAAATGAGTATGTGGTCAGATTTAATCACGAGAGATATTTTTACTCTCGTTTATTTTTTATATTACTATTGTTTATATTTTTATTTACAGCAGCGTTTCTCAAACAGTGGGGCACGGCCACCTAAGGGAACATGACAACTCTGAGGGGGGGCATATTGAAAAGCCGAAAACAAAAGATGATTAAAAAATTATTAATTTACTGAAAGTAAACAAAAAATGCCTTTTGACTTAATAAAAAATGAAATACGCATTTTCCTTGATATAATACACTTATAAATGTATCAGTACTACACAATGTTTTTATAATTAATATAAAAATACTAAGTTAAACAAGTTTAATAATTACCGGTGACCCCATGGGATTGTTATGTATAAAATTATATACAAAAATTAACCCTTATCTTGATAATTTGTACGGTTTATAATTAATCCCTTAACTGCCAACTAAAAGTTACACGATTCACTCCCCAACACCAATCGTTTTCCACGTAGGCGCGCGTATGTGATGTACTGGAGGGGGGGGGGAGAAAAGGAATAGATAAGCAAATAATCTGAAATAAGTAAATCCTTCTCAAGCATTCTCAAGGTCCTTTCATTGCATTCCAAAGCCTTCGGAATAATTTTATGGATAGCAGTGCACAAAAAAGAACGTATTTTAAAAAGACGTATATATACGTCCTGGGCAATTAACACTTTTACTGAGCGAGATGTTTATATAAGCCGGTGACACTTAAGAAGTTGAAGTCATAGTGTAGCTTTAGCGTCATGTATAATATTATTGAACTCAATACATTGTTATTGTATGGGGAAAGCGCGATGAAAATGATGATTAAATATTGGGTCGCAAATTTTGTAACTTTGAAAAGCACTGGTTTACAGTATGGAAGAAAGTGTGTCCTAAATTTCATTACTTTAAACCAATTATTATTTGAAATGTTACATGTTTCGAGTATGTAAACTTACTCTTGAATACTTGTATAATAATATTCATTTTATTACTACGAGACTCTACTATAATGATAATGAAGATAATAACTTTACATAATTATTTGCAAGCAATTAATTCTAGGAGATCCGATATTTCCCCCTTCATATTAAGATATTTTTCATCTTAAATTTGGCTATGTTTTAAAACTTCATATATATAGCTATACTTTAAACTAATACTTAGACTATATTTCTGTCTACACCATATCAGCCCCAGCAGTCGATTAATATAGATAATTATTTACACATGAAATTAAATGTGATGCTACGTAAAATCTTTTATGTTAAAGCTTCTAACTAGATATTGTTACACATCGTTTCTTCGTTCTATGAAATATATTTTAACCAGTTAAGGTATCCGACTGGTTGCGACAACTTTTTTTTAAAAAAAGGAGACATGGGGATTTTTTTGTTATTTTTAGATTTCTTTAGTGCATTTTAAGAAAAATGTGCTAAAATTAAGAAGAGAAAAAGAAATTATTATTACTAAAATATGGGAAAAATTGACAAAAATAGCATAAACGCTGCCCATTCTGCACCAAAGGTTTATGAACAAATTTTCAATTTTTTTAATCTAATATGTTGCTATATTATTCAATTTTGAAATGACCTTCAGGATAAGAGATATTTTCTTTTTTACAAAAACTAGAGCACTTTATCTCGGTTACTATATGAAAATGCTTAAAAGTATTCACATAAGGAACTGTAAATTTTGTAATAAAACAGTGATTGATAAATCTGAAGGTTAAAACAATTCTACTAGTATACAGAACTTACAAAAAAATTTCAGTTAATTATGTTCAAAACTTTTTTAGCAATCGCTGACCCCGTTTGATTATTTTCAAAAAATCACATTTCAAGTAAAACGCGTTTTATAGTATGACATCTTGCTTAAAGTAATGACATCTACTTTTACTCAAACACTTGTAGTTTTTGTTCTAGTGAACGGAAAAATGATAAAATTGGTATTTTTATAAAGCTAATAAGATGGCCCATAAAATAAAATCATAAAAAAAATTTGTCAATTTTTGGAAAAATTCACAGTTTTAGGGTAGTCGGATACCTTAATTGTGGCGCCCCCGTCTGAGAGCGCTATATGTGTCACGGAAACAGAAGGATGACGAGTATACTCGTCAATCACAGAGTAATTGTCGCTGTTAAAATATTGGATCAAAAAGATAGGTTTATTTTACAAAAAGTTGCCAAATTTATTACTAATACTTATTTATTTGGTTAACACAAACATAATTACAAATATATTACTCAAAAAAACTCAAGAAAAATTAAATACATTAAAAAAATTAAAGATATAATTCCTACTTTTGATTTAGCCTCTTTTAGGCTAACATCGGAAAAACATTATCATCGCACATAAATAAATTCGTTATGCGAACATATACGCTGTTTTAACCGGTGCATACGGGGACGCATGAGTTCATCTTAAATTTTTCATATCTTGTATTTATTTGTTTTACTCAGGCCTTGCTTCAAAATATTCAAAACATCTTGAAATTTGAGAATATGTTTTATTTTTCTCAAAAATTCCAATTTAAATAGCCGGTGGTTACTACTTTTTATGCATGACGAATATACTCGTCATGAAACAAATTTCTGCAACTTTTCCAATTACGAGTATATTCATTAATTACAATTAATTGGTTAAATAAGTTTAAATTAATTATTTTTTCTTCTTACATGGTGTTATAATTTTATGGACATGTGTTTTCAGTAATAAGGATACTTGTTAATATGACCTCATATAATTTACTCTTTTATTATCATAAAAAGAAGTTTTCTTAGAAATTTTAAAGTAAAATAAATGAAATAAAAATATGTGACTCTCTCTCTTTTTTCCAACAGAAGTACTTGGTTAAGATATCGTGTAAGACGGGATCACTTTGCAATTATTTTAAAATCTTCGCACATTTTTTAAATTATCATGCACATAGTGTTTCCTTTTTTGAGTGATTTTTTTTTTTTACATTTGTATCCAATCGTTTAAAAATGGTTCTGAAAGTCATCTAATGCTTTTTCCCCTTAACAATCGATATATTCGTTTTTATATTAAAGTAACGTGATATCGTGTCTTAATGTAACGTTAAACAAAAATAGTAAGAAAAGTAAATTTAACCGATTAAATTAACCGCTGTTTAAATTCTTGTCATTCTTTAACATTAGGCAGAATGTTAAAGAATTTATAATTAACATAAACAATAATATTTATTTCCAACTTAAAGATGTATTACTAGGTAACAGAGTTTTAATAAGTTTTCACTATCAAAAAAACATTTTAAGATTATATACTACTGAAAACACAGAAAGAGAAAGATTCAAGCAGAGAGAAAATCTCTCACAAAATCAAGTACACGATGCTACAAAAAAGAAACTGTTTTGGTACAGGGTGTTCCAAAAATAGCGCCCAAACTCTGCACAGACAAATTACACGTTGAGAGCACATAAAAAATGTCTACACGATCCATTATCCTGTATCTACACGATCCATTGTTTACGAGAAAAATACAGTAAATGATGACGTATGATGGTTCATTACGGGGCGCAGGGCACATTTCTATGCTCCTGAACGTGATTGGCTGGATATGGCATACCTCGCCTAGTGGATCGAATGGGGTTGATGTGTCCAATACGGTGTTTTTTCGTTGCACCGGCATACTTTGTTTTCAGTATTTTTCTTCCAAACTATGGATCGTACAGGTACACCTCTTTTTGCATTTTTTTATGTACTCCTACCGAGAAACCTAGCTGTGCAGAGTTTGCATACTATTTTTGGGACACCCTGTAATAGAAATATATTTAATTTTATCTCCGTACAATATTTTGATGTTCACAAAATTTAAAATACTCAACTTTGGGCCCTACGCTATGTTTCTATGAATCGTCGCTCAAATTTGTTAATAGAATTTTTTTTAAAATTTTTAATTTTCGAATATGTGACAGCTTTGTAGAAGATTGAAAAATGTGTTACGTCATTGTCTTGGAAACTCGTATAAAGTAAAATACGATAACACAAAATGAGTGAGTAGATTCTTTATTGAAAACAAATATTTCAGTGTTCGTAAATTGGAAACATTTAGTGGCACGTACATGTATGTGAAACAAGCTCTTGTCCTGGATATGCAGAATGAATGAGGTTCTAAGGATTGGAAACCAACATAGCTCAGGAAAATATTTGGGTAATTGTTAATAGTTAAGAGCTTTTTATTGAATGGGAGAAATAAAGTGATAAATGTGTAAAATATGATTCATAAGGAGATGTAAAGGAGAAATTAGAAAAAATAGAAAAGCACGCGACATTGATCTAATGAGGTGTTTCTATTTAGTGTATTTTTATTTTTAGCTAACATCAAAGAATGGAATGACTAACACATGAAGATATGCTGTACTACAGCACGAATAACTATTCCATATATAGAAATACTTTTAAGACATTTATTTAGGCTTGAATGAATAGCTATAAAGCCTCACACATAAGAAAGGAAATAATACAAGAATGCAAGCATATGTCCCTAAGTAGCTACTTTATGTTTGGCAAGCTACTGAAATTTACAAGGTTCTGCTCCACTAATCGTGTGTATGATTTTAAATAACTTAAAAAGTTGTATGAATTTAAATAAATTAAATGATCAATAAATTAATTTAGTTTTGAAACAATTTTAGTACAGAGCATTTAGAATTTAGTATAATAATAACCGTGTTCAATGAAACTGCATCGTTCGAAGGTTTATATACATTCGAAAGTCTAGTGAAATACTGTAAAACCCTATATAAGAAAGCGAGAGATCACCGAGTTCAATTACCTTGAATAATTTTGTAAAAAGGATTTTTCCTCATGTTTACAATATTTATTGTGCAACTGGTCTGAAGGAAAATTAATGTTAGGCCATGAGAAGCCATTCGAATACAAAATCAATGATTTCATACATTAAACCTGAGTTTTTCATCGTTGTTTTATGATTATCGACGTTGTGTTTAGAAGAGAGAGTAATACATCTCTCTCCTTTAAAAGGTGATTTTGTAATTGACAATTATTTAAATAAATAGAAAAACATCTGATGATAACACTGGTTCATTTCTATAATTGTCTTTATAATAATTCTCTTAATAATTCTTTAAATTTTTACCAGTAAAATTTTCATGAAAACTAATATCTAGTGTTATATCTTCCTTGCATGCTGTTACAATAGAAGCGATGTAGTTTCATTGAGCACGAGTATAGTTGTGTAACTGAAGTGCTAAAGATTCATGCCAAGTGAAATAAAATCGTTTTGTATCATGATTATATCAAAAGTCGTGAAAAGTAAAAATTATGATTTTTTATGTAAATACGAAGAACTGTGACGTATATAATAAAATACTTGCATGCGAGAGTATGTGTATATGTGTGTGTGTGTTATAAATCAACGGAGTCTGATTGATCAAGTTGGGAAAGTATGAGCTCCCTCTTCAGCCTAAATATTTCACGTCTCATTTGCTCCAAATCTTCAGCACCAACTGGTTGCTCTGTCAAATTATTATTTTCACTTGACAAGGAGTTGCCATCGGAATATACTGAACTTTGAGAACTTGGGGTGGTATCCATACTAGATGGTTGTAGTATCCCATTTCTATTTGCACAATTTCTGATCGATATATTTTCTGAATTAAGTGATGTTTCGTCTACAAAATTGCCTAAATCGGACTGAAATAAATCAGATGCATTTTCCTCTTTTTTCCCGAACTCATCCAAATTCTTGTTTTGAGTAGACGACAAGCATCGCTCTGAGCCTTTGAAACTCCCCTGTTTCGCTAGGTTTAAAGAATATTCATCTAACGGAGTGTCAACATCAGTAACTGGAATTTCAGATTCTTTTTTACCTTCATCATTAGAGTTGCTTGAAAAATCACTGATAGTCGCTCCACAGATGCTGCTAGTGCTACTTGATATAGCACTGATATAGCTTTTACTAGATGTCGACTGACAAATCGCTGTATTTTCTGGATTTGGGAGCTGGCTCGGATTTCCGCAATGATGGCTACTTTGAAAATCTGAAGACTCCTGAGTCGACATGCTTACATCTTCACAGGATATATAATTAGACGTGGCATTGTTTTCCAGTGACTTCGTAGCACTTTTAGTGCTACTAGCTCCATTATTTGATGAAGATATAAAATCTTCCAAAGGAGTGGAAAATGAAGTACTCTCATTCAGAGGAGCTGTTGTCCAATTACTAGTTGTACATTTTGAAAAGTCTGATTGACTGCTATCGACATGAGATACTTGATTTAGTGACCTGGCGGAATATATTGGTAAACCAAATTCGCCTTTCTTGAAAGTTTCAAAGAATAATTTCGGTTCAGATCTTAGTTGCTTCTTCAAAGGATGATGCAATAAAATTGCGGCTGTATTGAAATGAGTTTTCAGGGGTGTTTGGGATGCTCTTAATTCATTAAGAGCTCTATCAGATAAGAAGTTTCTGACTGTTTTGGAGCTTATGAGTGGTATCTCTTCTGGATGTCCTATTGTTGTTAAGCTTGCTGCAAGCGGAGAACAACCAATCTCTTTTAAATGTCCAACCTCGCAATGAACCTATAAATAATTTAAAACTACAAATAAAATATTTTATACATTATATAATTTTCAGAATCAAAATATTCTTTGGGTCAGAATCTACATTTCAGAAAAACGTACTTTTTCTTAAGAAAAAAAAATTCAACTTTCTTGAACCCATTATTAAACATTAGAATACTATCATACTTAGGTTTAACAGAAATAAAAGAGGCATTGCTCTTTTTGAAAATAACAGAGTATTATCATATTTATATATACCTAGCTGTATTAAAAGAAAAGGTACTTATAAAAATACGTTTTGATATTCAGTGCAGTTAACTGAATATTAGGTTTTACACCACTCTTGTACACTCATATCCAAAATTAAGGCCACTAACATGTTTTTCACCATACTTTTAAAATGCCTCTCGTAAAACTGTATTTTATATATTTTGAAGAACGGATTATACAATATCAAACTTCAGTTTAGGAAAAGGTGTTGTTTAGTGTTAGTTTCTGCAGAACTAATGGATTGATACGGTTCAAGCATATGGGAATTTTGCCTCCGGTTTTGTGAACATTGCACTGAAGCAAACAAGTTAGTCTGTTTGCAGTGAGAATGACTTCTCATAATCGTTTAGAAGATTCGTTGAGATGGGGAGCCATTGGCCGGCTTGAAGCTGGCCAATGGCTCGCCAAGTGTAGGGGGCTTGATGGTTACATGTGGCCTGAAAGTGGTCACCCGGTTATGGAATCAATTCCATACAAGTAGTACTGTCACCAGGAAGATCGGCCAAGGTCACCACAGAGCATCGACATCTGCACAGGATCACTAGTTGGCATTAAGCGCACGACGATATAGGTGGACAGCGGCTACTCAGCTTGCTCTTGACCTTGCTGCTGTGGCTGGAAGAAGAATTTTCTGGCAAAAAGTCTCCATCTGTCTTGAAGAGACTGGCTTTTACGCCCGGCGTCCAGTTTGGTGCGTCCATTTGACGGCATCCAGAAGGAAAGACCAGATATTACTTAGCTGAGAACATCAGTCTTGGACACCACAAGAATGGGGGCGTATTTTTTTCAGTGATGAGCCGAGATTCACCAGACAGAGTGATTCTCGTCGAGTTTTTATCTGAAGAGAAAGTGAAGCTCGTTTTCATCCTCTCTACGTAACAAAAATCGAGAGATTGGTGGCAAAGAAATCCTTGCGTGGGGTGGCATAATGTTGGGCAGTCATACACCATTGCCCGTTTTCGATGCGGGTACAGACAACTCACAGCGTTATAGTGATGAGATGTGGGAGGTCTATGTGAGATTTTTCTGGATGCTATGGGCCCGGACTGCATATTTATGGACGATAGCGCGCGGCCACAATGAATTCACTTTGTTGATGAATTTCATAAAGGAGAAGATATTCACCTTATGGATTGATCCTCTAGGTCTCCGAATCACAATTGTATTGAATATGCTTAAGATGGTCTAGGAAAAGCCATTTCTCAGCGTAGCTCCCTTATTAGGACCCCCCCTCCAGGAATTAGAAGTCCCGCTTTTGGGAAAAATGGACTTTGTTACCACAAAAATACTTATTGACACCATCATAAACAGTATAGCAACTTATTGTGAGGCTTAATCTACAATTAAAATCTTTTCCACATTGTTATGTTGCTATATTCTTTCTGACATGGTAATATGTCTTCATACTAAATTTCATGACAACACAGTAAATACTAGTTGATCAGTTTTCACAGATTCTATATTTGTGAACTTAATTTTGGACATGAGTGCATATAAAAGTACAAGTCAAATTCTGTATCTCGTGAAACATATTAGCTATATAGTATATAAGTATTCTATCCCCCTTAAAATATCAATCCTTCATCTAAGTGAATCAAGTTTTCCAGTAAGGGCTTATAGCTACAAAACCGGTTTTCAGGTAATTTGAATATATTTCACTTGTATATCTTTAATTAAGATAAAAATATAGGGGGGAAATATACATTTATAATACCTTGCATACAGTTTCTTGCGGATGCCCTCTGGATGTAGAAGGAATCTGAAGTGCAACGTGGTGGATAGCACTGAAAGCAGAGGCTATAGTCGGTCTACTAGTGCACCAAACTTCATCACTCCCATTAGAAGAATATCCTCTATATTCCGATATCCATGGAGGTAGGTCGTCATCCCTTTCATCATCCTGAAATTGAAGAATATTTGTTCATTAACATTTATATCATTTGCATGTAGGGAATATAAGGAAATAACCGTTCTGAGTAACCAAAATGTACTCAAGAATACTTTGTAAGAAGAAGGCAAGTATGCATATTTTTTCTAAATATGCTTCGTAAATTGCATATAATTTTTTACCATTTTAAAGAAAAGTGAAACTGTGGCCTTTCTTAATTTAATGTTTTGTTATTTTATTATGTAATGCTCTAGGAATTTTCTTAGTGCAATTTTTTATGAGATTTCGTAATGCAATATTTTATGATTTTACGAATATTTCTTTCAGTTATTCAACAATAAAATGTTCTTTTGTATAATATTTTACATCTATGAAATTTTACAACCTTTTTTATTGTATTATTTAAATTTTCCTGTTCCTGTTTCAAAACTTTTACAAGCTTATATACTGATTAAGAATATGAATTAATTCAATTTTCTTCCTTTTAACGAGAAATTGTAATATGAACGGATATCGGAAGAGTTTTTTTTAAACATTAAACAATGTTTCTACTGTTCCTAATCTCTCTTTCATAATTATTCTCATGGACCAATCCATTAGAATATTCATGGAAATATGAGCAAAGGGACAGTTATGTTGGTATGAATACTCAGAGTACCAATGAGTGGAAGTCTGACTTGACTCTTTTCTGCTTTATAATTTGGAACCACGATCAAATGACGAATATTGCTCCTAAGCTGGCACTCGACTTTTCCTAATCACATCAATTTGGGGACTGAGCTTTGACGGATTCAACGTGTATCAGCCTTTTTACGAAGAGCTTTTAGTGGAATCAGGATTCAAACTCGAGAATTGACTGGAGCATCGCTGGCTACCAGCCTGATATCATTACCATTCAGAGACCACGATTGTGTCAGTACGGTTTTAAAGAACACACACTGTTTTCATACTGTTTTAGTGTTCTACAGAATAAAGAAAAGAATATTTCTTTATTTTGACATCTTTTGCTGTAATAATCACATCCTTAGAAGAAATATTACTGTATTTTATAATATTATTGTACATCATCAAGAAATTAGCAAAAGACTTGCTTTTCTTAGTATTCTTTCATCAGTTTCTTGAAGAAACTTGGGATTCCTTGAGATTCCTTGGGGGTATTCGAACATGTTGAAAATGACCAAATTCAGTCAAGAGTGATATTTTTGTTTTTTTATTTTATTCAATAGAGCTATCTTTTGACTTTATAAAACATACTTTGTTTAGATTCTATACAACCTAGAGGCCAAGTTTCAATCAATTTTATAAATTTAGAAAAACCGGAAGCGGGGTTTTGATCTACCAGAAGTGGGCATTTAAATTGCTCAAAATCTATCATGGCGAGTCTGATAACTCAAAATATTACGAATATATTTCTATAAAACTTTTTGAATCTGATATTTAAGTTATTTTCTAGAGAATGTACTAAAATATTTCTTATTGTATGAATACTTTTTGAGTTATGGCTTGTTATTTAAATAATGGTCTCATAAAAAATGTAATAATTCTTATAATGTTTACTCAATCAGCTCTAAAATTTTGAAATTTTAATAAAAAAATTAAAATTTTAGTATATTTTCTAGATAAATGCATATAATTTTAGTAATACTTTTACTAATATATGTTTATTACTTTTTTCTCTAAATGCTTTGAAGTTATTCAAAAATATTGCTAAAATTTCCCTTATAATTGTGATTTTTGTAAAATTCAGGTAATTTATTTTAAATTTTGATAGTTAAATATATATATAGTAATATTTATTGGCATTGACTCCTAAAAGAGCAATTATAATGTTTTAGCATGCTATTTTGTTAAAAAGTACTCCGAACTCGTTCGGATACCTTAAGAAACAAAGTTTTTTTTTATTCGAATAAATCATATTAAAAACGAAGTGCTGGTTTCTGTCTATAACGATTAATCAACTCCTATATTGAGATTCCAAGACCTTGAATTAACCCCTTAACGCAGCGGTTCTCAAACTGTGATCTGCAAACCCTGGGGATCCTCAGCGCTTTTCTAGGGGGTCCGTGAAGATCTCTCATTTAATGCTAAGATTTCTCTCTTTTTAGTCTCTGAAAGGCATGGTAGAAAAATTGAAAGATATGCCATTTTAGACTAGACCACTAAATTGCCAACAATGAAAAAAACTACTAGAACATGTATTTCGATCAAGAATATTAATTCAAAATCTTCGTTCAAAATCTATTATGTAATAGCGATGTCATGCTAATGCATAATATGGGGGCCGCGGTAATCGAAAGCTTAAGAACGCATTTGCCTGTGTCTGACAAGGGCGAAATTTACAGGCAAATTTGCACGTGCCAGTGTCTCCCACGGGCGATCTTGCATCTCGTGTTATTTTATTTCTAATGCCCGTTTGAGATCCATTCTAGTAAAAATAGGTAGTCTAGATCCGGGGTTGGCAACCTTTTAGCTGTGGTGTTCCAAGCCAATCTACCAATATGATTCTGCGTGCCACGCGGTAGGATATTTTTGAAACAATTTGATTCCAGCGATAAATAATGCATGCAGTTAGAAAATAGAGATCAAGAATATAGATATTTACAGTTTTATTATATATTAATTTTGCATCCCCCTTTTAAAGGTATTTCTTATCATAAAAACAAATAGCTCATAAAATATAACTATTCCTTCAACAAAAAGTAATAAAAATTGTAATTATATTATGTATTTTTAAACATATATATAAAAAAGCAATAGACAAAATAAAATATAAGTATTTTCCTTAATTATAATCGAATAAAAAGATAAATAAAAATTTTAATGTGAATCACAAAGAGAGTATGGGGTATAATTTGTTAGTTTCAATTCGACACGATTCTCAGCATTCTGTCGTTAAACAATTTCTTTGCTGAATCGAAATATTTTTGATATGAGGAGAGAGTTTTTACTTAGATAAGTAGAATCAAAATCGGAAAGTAGAGTACCTGCAATTTTCTTTTCTCCAACCAATTAAATCTATCCAGCAATGACACTCAATAATTTACAAAAGGTGTATAATTTATTAGTTTCAATTTGACACGATTCTCAGCATTCAGTCATTAAACAATTTCTTTGCGGAATCGAAATATTTTTGATATGAGGAAAGAGTTTTTACTTAGATATGTAGAACCAAAAGCTGAAAGTAGAATACCAGCAATTTTCTTTTCTCCAAACAATTAAATCTATTCAGAAATGACACTCAATAATTTACAAAATAGCTGTAAAGTTATCTTTAGAGTTATCTTTCAGATTTTTTCGTAATTCCGTAAGTGTCCATAAATCTGGAGAAGTTTGTCAAATAAGGCCCATTACAAATTTATCAACTTTCAGTCATTCAAAATTGATAAACTTATAGTGAAGTGCAGAGTGCCACTGAGAATTGAACCACGTGCCACAGGTCGCCAACCCCTGGACTGGATTATAATTTAACTCTATATACAATTTAAACTGTATTAAACTATATAAAGTATTTATTCTACTTTAAACCATACCTATATATTCATTTCCGTAAAAAAAAAAAAGTTTATATTTTACCAGTTTTTCCGAAGAAAAAAAAAACTCGCTTTAAGGGGTTAATCGCTTATAGCCCTTGCATTGCTTCAGGGTGTACAACGTTAATTATCAATGAGCTGGAAGAATCCTTTTTATTGAAGTTAACTTCTTTTGGAAAGGTAAGGAAAAATTTTCGTTAAGCGTTACGCGATGAAAGTAAGGTAGGGATGTATTTGTGCATGTGTAAGTATGTATGAGTGTTTCCCTGGGTCTAGTAGTAAACCAAAATGAGTTAATGTAAAATTAAGCATTTATACTACGAGACTTAATAGTATATAGTTTTCGAGCATTCATATATATATAAAGGAGAAAAGAGACTCACACTCTCTCAGACTCATCACGATATCTCCAGAACTACTCAACCTACAGACTTGAAATTTAGTAAGCATGTTCCTTTCATGCAGTAGAGATCCACTAAGAACGGATTTTGCAAAATTCAAATCGCAAGGGGCGTTACAAGGGGTTAGGTGGCATTATAAATAATTATTCCGATTTTTAAACTATTAGACGCACAGTCTTGAAATTTGGTAAGCAGATTCTTCTCATAGGGTAGAAATCCGCTACAAAATGGGTTTTGTGAAAATCGACCCCCAAGTGGCGTTGCAAAACCTATATTTCTTATTTTAGTTACCACAAGCCTTGATAACAAAAGTATGTACTGAAACACCCATAAACATAATGTAAATAGACTAATAACAATGATACTTTTCTATAAATGTATACAATAAAATTTTTTTTGTATTATTTATTGAAAATGAAAATTTTGTTTATACTTATACCTTTTCCATCCTAATTATTTTTTAATTACAGTTTGAAATAATAATGATAATAATAAATTTGTTAATTATATATATATATAAGATTACTTTAAAATAAAACTAAATCATACAATTCAATACATATAAGCCAAAGAAGGTAACTTTTACCGCGTGTTTACACTGATACACGCATGACTTTTTTTGTATTTTCCTTTTTTGCTCTCTGTCCAAAATATTTTAATGATTGTAACGTATACTTATAAATTTAATTACCAGGTTAATAAATAGGGCAATTTTTTATATTTTATCTCCGTTTTTTTTGGAGTCATGTAGCAATTTTAAGATATCACGTATATTTATTATGATCCAAATTCGATGATCAGGAAAATTCATTTATATATATTTTTTGTATATCCTGAAAGTATAGTTGATAATGAAATATCTGATAGGAAAAGTAGAATTTTTTATGGAAGTAACTCAATTTATAATAACTCATTTATTTCTTTTTATGTTTGAATGCATTTATGTTTTTTAAGAAAACACATAAATACATTCAAGCATACCTCAGGATGTGCTTTGACATCTGCTCCATGGGTGAATTTCTATCTCAAATATAAAAACAATATCTTCATTTATCATAAATTGAAATTAAAAAAACCCCATCTTTTAAGTGTCGAAGTAGCTTAAATAAAATTCCTAATTTAAGCAATATATGTATACATATACTACTATATGAGACAAACAAGTACATACCTGACTTAGATTATTTTCTGGTGTAATACGTATTGGATTTGGAGTTAGTCCCATCTTTACAGCCAATTTGTTATACTCTTCGTCTAACTGTTATTAACAGAATATTGATAAATTTTAATTTAAGAACGTTAAAAATACACTTTAAGGAAATTTACTTTAAAACATAATTGAATAAAAAACATCAATTTTGAATGTGTTTTTTTAGACATTTCCATATAATGTGAGATTCTTAAGAAACCTCAACCACAAATACAAGCCAAATATTTTACTTATCAAATAGAAAGCGAAAATTACTCATTATACTGCATTAGAGTAAGTACAATATAAGTTCAAATGCTTTTAAGAGCCACTCTCTTGCGAAAAGAATTAAAATTAATTGCTTACTGTAGAAGGTGCATTATATTTTATTGATCAGTTTGGCTGAATGTAGTGCATACCATTGAATATTACAGAGATTAGGATGATTCTTTTAGAAACCAACCACACATTTAAAATAAATTACAGTATAAGATAATCCCTTTAGATTTTACTTTAACTTAGAGATAGCATGTTAAATTCGGTTATTTGTCATTTATTGTGATTAAAGAAGGTGCTTAAAGTGTCTATAATTTTGAATGTTTGCATCGGACCTCATTTGTATATATACTCTGCAATGCTTCTGAATTTGCATTCCTAATATCAGAAAATATTATGCTTTAAATGTTGTAATATAGAAGTTGTACTCTATGTCTTCCTTTATATAAACTTCACAGAAAAAAACACAATTAGGTTTTTATAAGTTATATATATATTTATATATCCATAATGGTACCTCTTTAGGTATAACATAGTTAGAGTACAAGGTTATCAGTTCCGTGAACTCGTCAGACACATTGTAGGTCACTGAATCTTATTGAAAGTAACCCTGCGCAAGTTCTGCACCATCTGACTACCGTACAAATTCGTTAAGAATTGACAGTATAAGAAGCTTTCCGTTGTCCTTATACAGAAGTTTAGTTCAATGATTCACATAAGAGAGATGTGGCCACTAACAGGGATTCAGCAATCTCATTTGGGTTTTTAGAGGATTTGATTCTGGAGTTGTGTGAAGTTTTTCTCAAGTGAAAACAATTATGCTTTCTAATCATGCCCAATAATACGTAAAATTCGTGATAAAGCTAATCTGTGATTTAGACTTATCGCGTATGAAATCCTAAATTTATATTGCTGAGCACTTTAAACTTTTCTCAAATTGCACATGCACCACAATGGGTCTTTGAATCTTGCAACATAAATACTGCCAGTTGTCAGACCATCCGAATATTAAATTAATTTAACCCAATTTATGAATTATTACGCTGTACCCTTCTGAGCTTCAACATGCCACACTTTGAGAATTATTAGCAAATTCTCTGGGCTGGTTCAGTAAGTATTGTCCCATTAAGTTTAATATAGTTGACACGGGAAGTCTCTTAAAATTACAAAATATGAATATAGAGTAGTAAAAGATATGAATGTGAGATGGTAGCAGGTATATACACACAAAGGAAGAGGCCTTTTATAAATCGATTTTACCGAAATAAAACAATAAAGGTTAAATTTTGAAAATTTTCATGTCAGCATATTTTATAGGAATTCTTTTAAAATATTTGTTTATTAATTGGTCTTTTCAATGTATTAGATGGATACTTTTGGTATTTTTCTTTCATTTTCCTTTTACTTTTCAATACGCTGAAATTTATTGATATAGTATAATATTTTACTTCTAAATCGTATATTTAGTAATATTTCTAAGATCACTAAACATAATTGAAGAATATTTTCTATTACACTATTCAGGAGATTTGGTCACCATTTGTGGCATAAGTTTGAAAGATCCAATTAAAACATTCAAGTAATATACATTAAAGCAGTGGTCTTCAAACTGTGTTCCACTGAACCCTGGGGTTCTACGAAGCATACCCAGGGGTTCCACGAGTCCCAATAAAAAAGTCGAAAAGAAAATTATAAATGTGTATGCAAAATAGATTCACGTTCTCTACGAAGTTTATATGCCCTCTAAAATTTAAAGCTCATCCCTTGTGACGGATCTATACGGTCTTAAACTAACAATCGCTATTTTTCTTAAAAGTTTTATTTATATCAACCAATCTCCACCGGGAGCCAAAGCGTGATTCATGCAAATGAGATATTTTAAATAAGTTCAGGTTTCGAGAGTTAAAGAGAAAGTGTGTGAAAGTGAAAGAGAGAGAGAAGTAAAGTGAAGAGTTAGAATTTTAAAGTAAAGTGAATTGAAGCATCGGTAAATCAACTCGCAGTTGTTGACAAATTTAGTGTGAAGTAACGCGACGAGCAAAGCTGAAGAGCTGAAGATTGAATTTGTAAAGTCGAGAGTGAAACTTAGCTTTTATCTGATCGAACCTGAACCAAAGTATTCCACAAGACGGACCTGCCGAAGTAGAAAAATCAGGTTAGTGACTTAGAAATTGTAAATACGTTTACGTGTGTTAGTTGTAATTGTACGTGCTGATCTTTCGGGATTCAGTTCAGATACCGTAGTTCCGCTAATAGTTATCCCTTCTCATTCTCCACTGTGTTTTATTGTTCTTAAATTTGAGTAGTGTATGTATAACTTTCCTTGATTAAGAGGTATCAATAAATATAGTGATTTTTAAAGATGTCTCTTAAATTCGTTATCCGCCTACACGTCCAAAAACAAGTAACGGTAGACAAGGAGATGATAATCTTAGGGGAGGTTATATACCACGACACCCTCATTAAGAAACTGAAAATTTTATTTCTACTTAATAACTTTGTTTTGCAATACTTTTAAAACTTTTATTTTAATATAATAAAAGAATACTAAAATGTTTTAGTTTCATTATGTATAACCTACTAGATTGCAAGTATTTAATTGCTTAGTATCCCGTATTCCACGAAATAATTGTACACTCGTTTGTACGATGTCTTGAAAAACTAAATAGTTTTCCAATAGAAAATGCCCCGTTTAACATTTGTTGAAAAAACACCTACAATAAAGGAGAGGGACCAACTTATGGACCAATCAACAGATTTTATGCCAAAACTCTAAATTTAAGCAAGAACAGCTCCTAAATCTTATGCTGCATATTCATGCAAAATACATAGTATCTCTCTAAGCATTCTAATGCCATTCAGAATAATGTGTATAAGTGAAAAATATTTCTCACCATAAGGGGCTACAAAAACAAAGTATGGAAATAAATTAAATTAAGAATATGTAATGCGATTGCAGTTAATTTCAATATGCCTAGACTTCGATGGTTTGTGTGAAGAAATCAAACACAAATCCCAGTTACTAAACATAATGCATGGGTGGGTGACACTTGGATCACAGATTAATATTATTAATGAGTAAATTATATTAAAAGTAGATTAAAAATTTTAATAATAGATGCAACACTTTTTTTATATTGCCTTTACAAAAAGTACCTATAAGATGTTGATCTACTTTAAACATCATTTTAAGATATATTCTTCAAAGTGTGTGTGTGTATGGAATAGGGTTCGACGAACACACCTTCTAGTTCTAGGGCTTCTACGAACACACCTTCTAGTTCTAGGGTTTTTACGAACACACCTTCTAGTTCTAGGGGTTCCACGAACACACCTTCTAGTTCTAGGGGTTCCACGAACACACCTTCTAGTTCTAGGGGTTCCACGAACACACCTTCTAGTTCTAGGGGTTCCACGAACACACCTTCTAGTTCTAGGGGTTCCGTGATTTGAAAAAGTTTGAAGACTACTGCATTAAAGTAATATACTCTAATTTCAAGCTATGTATTGACATACCATTGAATATTAAATAAATTTTTTTCAAATAAGTATAAGTATAGTTTTAGAAATGATTAAATAAATATATATACAGCTTACCTCTTTTAACTCTCTCCTCAGTGCTCTATTCAGCACTTCAGCTCGGTACAAAGACTCTCGAGGTTCATCAATTGCAAAACGACGTGTTTTACATTCTACTTTGACACCTGGGGTAGCAACGATTGCTGCATCATCTGGGTTGATCAAAATTGCATGAATCTGCATACAAAAGTGCATGGTTTAGTGTATAACAAGTAAATATAATTTACGAGGGGTAGTCGGAAAATAAGTTTTCCCTGTCGACTGTTTTCAAAGTTGGGTATGAAAGTCAAAGCATAGAATCAGACATTAAAGATAAGGCATAACTTTAACTTTCCACATAAGTACCAAGTACATTGAGACATTTGTCATACCGCCTGATAAACTTCAGAAAACTCTACAGGAAAACTCAGGGGTTTGTATACGGAAGAATTGTTTACTTTTACGTGAACTTTTTGGAGGCCAGAACCATCAATGCTATGCTGTACTGTGATACCTTGTCGAAATTGAAAGAGGTGATTCTGCAAAAGCGGCCCGGGATTTTTAAATCTGGCGTTCTGTTGTTGGATGACAATGCGAGACCACACTCGGTGTCGGCAACGCAAAACCATATTGCAACTCTTGGTTGGGAGCGCCAACACCCTCCAGCATGTAGTCCTGATCTCGCATCAAGTGACTTTCATCTGTTTCCGGCTCTGAAGAAGAATCTTGCCTGAAAAAGCCTTGGAAGCAATGCTGAAGTAACACAAGTCGTTAAACGCTTCTTCCGTATGTAAAGCCCTGAGTTTCCCTGGAGGGCCTTTTGAAGCTTATCAAGTGGTATGACAAACGTCTGAATGTACTTGGTAAAATAAAGTTATGTCTTATCTTTAATGTCTCATTCTATGTTTTGACTTTCATACACAAGTCTGATCACAGTCGACAGGGGAAACTTATTTTCCGACTCACCCTCAGATACTGAAGGGTTTTATTGATGGACAACTTACTTTTGGCACAAATAGAATGCAAAGCGTCATAGTTGTCGAAACGAATATTAAGGTAGATACAAGAACATAAGTTAGAGTGTACCGCTCAGCCGGAATGACATTCGCCAAAGCTACAACAATAACGCTTGTAATAACAACATTGTAGACACTCATTCCGATATACTGTGAGTCATTGAGAGCAGGAACTTTGACGTGTCTTGTTTCCCAAGCCATGTAGCATCCAACGACTAATAGAAAACCTTTATAAATATATAAGCTTCCCAACCATTTTGCCATGTGAGATGAACTGCAGTGTTCTCGTAAATTCAGGTATACGACATTTCTTTCATCTTTATTAACCTGAAATGAAGCAGAAAAAAATTAAAGAATAAAAGAATAAATACACATTTCTTTTATATTTAATACGAATATATTAAGAAGACTAGAGTAATTAAGAATATATTTTTTTCATAAAATATTTTATATCATTATATAATCATTTTAAAAATACAGAGGGAAGAATTTAATGAAAACTTTTTGTACACATATTAAAAAACCAGTTTAAATATAAGTATTTGTATTTCCAATTTATGTATATTTAATTGTATTTATAAAATCTTTGCCAGTGTGTATTTTAAAGTTATTCATTCTAGTAAATTTACTTAAATCGTTATTTCTAAACTATTTTTTAAGTATTATTTCCTGGCATCCTCACCATTTGATCTATTCCCCCTTTTTTTTCGGAATTTCTTATCGAAGAAATTTTAATAGGCCATCACAAAACAAGGGGATTGATCTAAACAACTTATTAAAAAGTAGTGCATTTATAAGTATTTTTTGTTTCATATACTATTTTTTTATTTTCATTATTTGTGCGAAAAAACTTTGTGTGAAGAGAAAAAAAATCAATACGTTTATTTAAGAAATATGTAAGTATTAATGAGGCTCTAGTAATGAGAAGAATTTGACCAACTGAAATACTATACTTAAGATATTTTAAATAGGGTGAAGTTCAGTTCGTTATCTGACCATCAATCTTCGTGCTTGAACAAATGATTTTAGTTTTAGGTACAGTCTTTAATACATTAAGAAAATTAAAAATTAAAAAATAAAATGGAAGTTTAAAGACAGATTATAACGGCTTGTACACTCATGTCCAAAATTAAGGTCACAAACATGTTTTTCGACATGATTCTACACTGGTGTAAGAAATTAAGAAAATTTTCGATTATCTCTAGAACTACTGGACCGATTTTAATGAAATTTGATATGTACATACATTGGTACAATACGAAACAAATAACCATTCAACAATTGTGAAATACTCGCATGATCGAGTATAACACTCGTTGGAGTTGGAAGGTATAAAACAGTGGTTGCATGATAAACAAAAGAAATGGGTTTAATAGGAGGTATGGCCCCCTCTTACAGCTATACAGGCCACGCTGCGAAATGCCATATTTGAAATAAGGCAGTTTATCAGTTCTTGTGGCAATTACTCCCGCTAGTTCAGCAACGCTGTTTTCATTTCGTGGATGGTTCTTGGAGGGGGTTGCGAGTTGCAATTACCCTCCCCAGAGCGTCCCAGAGATACTGTATAGGGTTGAGGTCTGGAGATCTGGTTGGCCAATTCATACGGTGAATATCTACTTTCTCCAGAAATTCGTCGTCCAGATGAGCTCTATGTGGCCTCACGTTATCGTTAATTAAAATGAACTCGGGATCACATGCACCCCTGAAAAGGTGAAAATAGGGCTCCAAGACATCCTTCCTATACCTCACACCAGTCACAGAACCTCTTTCAAAGACATGGAGAAGTGTACGGTAATCCAACATGATGCCTGCCTAGACCATTAAACTTCCTCCGCCATAATTGTTGATTTCACGGACATTGGAGGATAGGTAGTGGGTCCCTGGTTCTCTCCATATGAACGTACGGCAAGAATCGGTGTTTAGGCTGAAACGGGACTCATCGGTGAACAGAACGATCTCCCTTTGATCCAGACACCAATTTCCATGCTGTCTCCACCATGCTAAGTGGGTTCTCCTGTTCGTATACGTGAGCGGGACACAAACAGCGTTTGGCTAAGAAAACGTTGTTTATCATTATTTTTTGTAGAAATACTGGACTGAGACCGTTTAAGTGTATGGTATTTTGTCTGTAGTTTTGTGGATATTGCATTAAAACAAACAAGTTAGCCTGTTTGCAGTGAGGATAATTTCTCATAATCATTTAGATGATTTCTTGAGATGGAGAACCCATTGCAGGCTTGAAGCTGGCCAGTCTCAAGCGGAGGTGACTCGATGGTTACAAGGAGTACCGAAAGTGATTTACTGGATAGGAATCAATTCCAAACAAGTGGTAATGTCACCCGGAAGGCCAGCCAAGGTCACTACAGAGCATCAAAATCTGCACAGGATTGCTAATTGGCATTAAACGCACGACGAAATAGGCGGACAATGGCTCTTCAACTTGCTCGTGACCTTGCAAATGTGTCTGGAAGAAGAATTTCCAGGTAAACAGTCTACAAAAGTCTTGCAGAGACTGACTTTTACACCTGGCGTCCTGTTTTGTGCGTCCCGTTGACCGCATCCAATAGGAAATACCGGTTATTGTGGAGCTGATAACATCAGTCTTGGACACCACAAGAATGGAAGCGGAAGGAAATCCTTGTGTAGGGTGGCATATTGTTGGGCAGCCATTTACTGCTGTACATCTTCGATGCGGGTACTGTAAACTCACAGGGCTATAGGGATGTGGTCCTTGAAGTCTATGTGAGGTAATTCTGTGTTTACCCGGCTACATTTTTATGGACGATAATAGACAGTCCCCCATAGAGCTCACATTGTTGATGAATTTCATGAAAAAGAGGATATTCCCCGTATGGATTGACCCTCGGGGTCTTCGGAACACAATTTTGTTGAATACGTTTGGGATGGTCTAGGAAAAGCCATTTCTCAGCGTAGCTCCCCTCCCAGGATCCCCAGGAATTATAAGTCCCACTTTTTGGAAAAATGGGCTTTGTTACCACAAATATTTGTTGGCCCCCTCATAAACAGTATAGCAGCTCCTTGGGGGCTTATACAGCAGTTCACAGTGGTCATATACATATTAGACAGACCTTTTCGAGTTAGCACACTTTTTGATATTCCCGGTATTTTAATTTAAAATTAAAATTTTTTCCATATTGTTATGTTTCTAGATTATTTCTCATATTGTAATATGTCTCTGTGTCAAATATCGAGGCAACACAGTGAATAGTTCATCGGTTCTCCCATATGTTATGTTTGTGACATTAATTTTGGATATGAGTGCATATATGGCACTAGGGAGGACTATAACATAAGAACACACATGAGAGCGACTTTCAGTATAATGAGTAATCCTCTAGTAAGCATTTAAACACCTCAACTGCGCATATAACGTTTAAAAAATGTCTGTTCAGTGCTCAGTAGAACACTTTATAATTAGTCCCATGAATTTATATATTCTAGTTTTCTAACGAAAAATATGAAATTAAACATAGATTCAAGTCTGTTTGATTAAAACTTAAATTATAAACCGCAAAAGTACAAAATACGAGTACATAATAATGTTGCTTCATATTTTCGTTTCATAAATTCATGAAAATGAATTTTTTTTTGGACTTAACAGATGCTTTTATATACAACTATAAAGTTGCTCAATTTTCTTACCTGCATGGATAAACTGATGAGTTTCCGTTCCATTGGATCAATAGTCACCCATAAAATCACTAGTATGCAATCAATGAGAAGAAGAACACTCACCATACCAAGAAGCTGCTGGTCGTGTAGAAGCTTTAAATACAAATAATGGTTAATGAATGAGTTTTAAAAAAGCATATAAGCTAAAAAATTATTTATTCTATTAAATGGGAAATTATTATGGTAATTAATTTTTGTACTAAAAATAAATAATTGCTTATTTTTAGAATTTAATAAATACTACATGAAAAATGTCTGACATTATTGTGGTGTGAACTATAGTTGTTTCAAAATTTCTTTTTGGTTTTAAAAGCCTTCCCACAAGGGGTATTTTATTCGATTTGTCCTTTTAACAATATAGGATTTATAATGCTCATTTTTGCATATTTTTTATTTTGAAGTAAATTAAAGTATTTTTGTTATTTAAAAGCAAAAAAGATCATATTTTTACATATAAATATTTTTTATAATCTCTTGAATTTTTAATCCTGAAGTTATCATTAGTATCTTTATTCATTCAAATATTACTTTCTGATCTTGAACAGAGACTTTTCCATATTTTCCTCGCTTTTATGTGCTATAATATTTCGAACAGTTTGACTTTCATTGGAATAAATTTACGGGTCAAATATAGTTTGCTGAAACCTCAACAGATGGCGACAGTGAAAACTCAATTGAAGTGAAAAGTTTTAATTCTCGTTTTATTTCAGTAAAATCCCTGGCCACGTGATTTTTACTCTCAAAAATAAATATTTTTTATATTTTCTCACCCATAAGTAAATATTTTTATTAATTTCAACAATAAAATTTTTCCTTTTTAAATATTCTAAATTTGAAACAGAAATTCTGTTCTGGCATCCTCAATACCCGATAGTAGATTAGAGCCGGTGAAGGCTAAGAGCTCCGTGCAGTTGTTCTCAACGATCATATATATATATATATATGTATTCGGAATGAGAATAATATATTTATTCCCAGTGTTTCACATTTAATTCATGCTTTGTGATCCAAGTATTAAATCAGTTTCATTCAATTCTTGCTGGAGAAACGTAAAATGTGTGTGGAGTTTCGCAATAAAAAAAAAACAAACAACACAACACACAATATATATATATGATAACAAATATTACTAATTTTATATTATCTTACATGTAGTATAAATCTACGAATAAGTATAGCTTTTTTTTTCTAAAGCGAATTCTTTTAATGCACTTGTTTCTATTATAAACTTAATGTTTTCGATAACATTCAAAAATAATACATTACTACAAAATTGTTTATTTCAGTAGCATCTACAGGTAATTAAATTAAATTTATATTAACATACACTATTAAATTGAGATATCAAAGTATCTGATCTTTCAGTTAATTTCCTTCCAAAAGTATATAATTTATATTATTTTAACCACAGAAATTTATAGCGTGATTATTATTCATAGTTTGCGCAACATATTTTGCCAAGAAAGCATTTACTCACCCACAAATTTTCCTCAGAATTTGACGTGTTACGAATTTTTCGATAAACAAAAATATGAATTTTTTTTTCTATTCTAGGACCAATTTCTCGTATTTACGGAACATATGTTCTATACGTTCCTACCAAATTCTTAAAGTTTTACAAATTTTAGTTTAAAACATTTTTTTTTTTAAAAAAAAAATGTATTTCAGAAATTGCTCCTAGATCGATGAAAAAAATGTTTCTTAACTTTTTAAATAAAAATATTTACTCATGATTTGTAATTGAAACTAAATAATGGCTTACCTTTATTAAAAATACGCGTGTTTTTATAGTTTATAAAATCAAAATAATTTAATTTAATATATGATAAATTGTATAGATATATTAGTGGATAAAAATATTTTATTGAAAAAATGTAACTTGCGACAAATTTACTTACCTTACTTTTTACTATTCCTGTATTGGCTCTAATAAATATGTGATATACTCGATACGTTTTGATAAACATGCATCCAAATGCAAGAGAAAATCCTCCAGATAATAAAAATGCTCGTGCCTTTAAAAAATATAAGATTATTTGTAATCATAACTGTAAATTGTAGATCAGAACTGTTAATTGTAAATCAGAACTGTTAATTGTAAATCATAACATTCTTTATTTATTCACACATGATATAAATAAGAATGTTTACATAAATCCTGATATTTTTAATTTCTTTTGATTTTTATCAGCTTTTAGAAAAACTAATTACAACAAATTGAGAGTTCATAATTTTTTTTCAAAAAAAATATTTAATCTAGTAGAAATTTTGATCGTCAAAAAAAGAAAAAAAGAATGAATGATAAGCTTAAAATTATCAAATATATGTGTACAAATTAATGCTGAATGCGTAACCGAAAAATTAGAAACAAATAAAATAAAATTTATAAAAGCATTGTTTATTTTTATGAAGTTCGATAAAGACACGTATTAAAATACCTGGCCCTGACGTTTTTTTGAAGTTTAAAGAATTCATATTTTGTTTCTTGATTCAGAAACATTATTAAACTTAAGTAAGAAATTGAATACATTTCACGATATGCCTTTTAAGAAACACCATGAAAAAATCTAATGAAACTTTAAACGACACGTAAATCAAGAAGAATTTTTATAAGGTTCTCTGTCCATTAATTTAAATTTCAAAGGTCAATAATAAAAGAAAAATAAATGAATGCATTTATAGTATATATATTTAACAAATGTTTACGTATTTGTTTAAAGATATATTTGGATTTATAATTATTGCAAATACATCAAAGAATATAATGACTTCCCCCTCCCCACCAAGTTTTAAAAAACGAAATTCCTCACAATCGATTATACTATGTTCCCTAAAAAAAACCTTTTTGAGTCATTTTCACAACTTTACCCTGAAAAAGAATTGATATTAAAGGGTTAAACTAATGTAAATGTGGGTTGATTCATTGACTGATTGTTTTTTAACGTCGCATTTAGAAGCTACGCGAAGGCTATTGGTGACAAATCTCGTAATTTTGAACCTCAGTCAAATGATAAAGATGATATACTTGAGCTGGCCCTCCACTTTCCAAACTTCTCGACCACGTCAATGTGAAGGCTTTGAGCCTCGGCTGATTTAATATACCAGGTAGTTATATTTAAATTTCCCCTATGAACGACATCCTACAGCTCAAGCGGGTGAATGGAATGCAAATAAATTTTGTATATGGGCTATGCACGAGATGCGCTCACAAAATTTCGAATAAAAAAAATTTAGTTCCAAAATGTCCACTAGAGGGCGCTTTTTCGGGAAAAACATGAAATTTAACACAATAGATGACCAAAACGGAATATAGAAACAATATTAACATTTATTGACTACATATCACCTCGTCATCGAACCACATTAAGTAAAGGAGAAACAGAACTGACGGCCTGTAACGGAACAAGCGACAGGCCCACGTTCACTGATTTCCTGAAAGAAGAATGGCCCAAGGATGAATGTCGTCATGAATCATCACCAGACAGTGAGGGGAATTTTAGAGTGGATCCGCGGATCCTCTGCCCTAATGTGGCAATTCCTTGAGTTGACTGCCCGATTGAAGTAGAAATGGGCCTCGTCGTTCCACAGAATATTCCAAGGTCATCACAGATCAACAGTCATTCTGTTGAGAAAACTGACTGCGAATGAGAGACGTTGTGGCTTGTCTGTATCAAGCAGCTCTTGGGTATGGCGGATCTTGTATGAGAAGTAATGTATAATGTTTCTGAGTATTTTTCGGACGGTGCTGTAAGAATAGCCTGTCTGTCA
The DNA here is from genome assembly GCA_019973975.1 of Trichonephila clavata. Classification (NCBI taxonomy): domain Eukaryota; kingdom Metazoa; phylum Arthropoda; class Arachnida; order Araneae; family Nephilidae; genus Trichonephila; species Trichonephila clavata. The sequence continues at coordinate 132,062 of BMAO01033240.1, read as the reverse complement.
AGAAACTGCACGCGCACTACTGTCCTCAAACTCTAATGTCTGTGACTGTACGTCAACAGCTGTCTTGACGGCATCAACAAGTACCGGTATGACACGTTTACGGCCTCTTCTAGGTTGAACTAATTTCCCCGTTTCCGATATTCACGAACTGCAGCAGAAGCATTCCTCTTGTTTTCGTGAAACAGCTTCACCAATAACGCACGTTCATCTGAAGAAACTGTCATACTGCCGGAAACATCGACTTAAACTTGACAACGTCTGCAAACATTTTATACCCTAACAGTTTTGCATAAAGCTTCCTCTTCTTCCCAAACATGCAGATCTTGACGCTTTTCTCCTACAACTGATAGTTTCTTCCGGTTTTTGCAATTTATTACTCATAATTCTTGTTCTGGATTGTTAATATTGTTTCTGTATTCCGTTTTGATAGTTTATATTGTGTTAAATTTCATGTTTTTCCCGAAAAGGCGCAATGTGGTGGATATTTTGGAACCAAAATTTTTTTTTCGAAATTCCGTGAGCGCATCTCGTGTATTAATAGCCCATATACAAAATTTCGTTGCATTCTGCTCACCCGTTTGCGCTGTAGGATTCTTTTTATAGGGGAAGTTTAATTATAACCTGGTATATTATCCTTCTGCACAATGAGAGAGAGCGAGTGTTAGAATGAACTAAAGTTTAGAATGCATTTGATAAATAGGTGAAAACTGTTTACCTTTTTGAAAATAATGAATGCCTAAGCAATATTTGCTTTTATGATACTTTAATCGCTATTAAAACATTAAGGAATAATTAATCATATAAAAGTTATCAATTTACTATTACACAGGAAGTACCTGCTTGCTAAAATCGAATTCTGTTTGCATTGAAGCTATGTTCAATCCAGAATGGTTCTATCTAAAATGGTTATGATTACTTATAGAGAAATTCAATTTTATAGTATAATTTTTTTCTTAATAATTATATCTAAGTAAGGCTGATTTTTGTAAAAGAGAATTAGATATAATGAAGAGTTTATTAAAAAAGGGAAAAACGCATAATTGTACTTAGCTAAGGAATAGTTATTAACCTGGATTGCTGACAGAATAAAGATTGAAATCTAAGTATTGCTACACTACTTAATAGCAAAAAAGGATATAATTAACGAAGATAATGAAAAATTATTTGGTATAGAATGGGTAAATTATCTAAAACCCGTATTACGCAGACAGACAGAGTACCATCGATCGCTACAGAACAACACTGATACGTAAAAGTTTTGCTGAAGATGCGAAAAGTACAAGATAAGAATTTTCTTTAGCGTTTGTAGGCTCTATTACTATCAGCAAGATTACAAGAGGACTTAACAATAGCGAGAGTAGTATACCCCTCCCTCCCAAAGAATGTATTTGGTTCTAAAATGTGTTTTTTTCTTTTGTATACATTTATATAAAATACAAATAAATAACAGAACGCACGAGCTTGTATTAATTCCATTAAGCAGAATCTATATTGCATTAATATATGATAAGAAACTTTAATAATTATGAAAGAAAATTGTTTAAATTATAACACAATTTTCATTGTTTTCAAACTTAGAAAACGAACAGGTAAAGAATACAAATTCTTTGAAAAAGAGGCATTTACAAATAAATGATCGTTATTATTTTAACTGTAATACAAAGTACTTCTGGCAGTATTAAGTAAGTCACGTTGGAGTTTATTTAAATCAATATTGATAATTATTATTAGCAAAGCAGACGAAACAAAGTCAAAAATGCTTTATCAGAGAAAAATACCATTTAATTTTTAAAATAATTTCACACGTTTCTAGCACTAAAACAACTTATTTGGGATGAAGTTCAGGATTAATTCACCTCATTTAGAACGAACCTTTCAATCACTCTATAAATACCCCCAAGAAAATACTCATTTTTAAGAAATAAATGCTATACTTACAGAACATACGATGCGAAAATGATCATCGCTGAGTAGTGTTCCGTGGTCCATGCCCAAAAGGATGACAGTAATATAAACTAAAATACAACCCACAATCACGAAGTTATTCAGGTTTGGACTTGATAGCTTAATAAACCTGGAACACAAGTATAAATCAATCATTTGTTTATTGCATCTGATTTTTAAAAAGGAATAAAGTTTACAATTTTTGTGCTTTTTTGAAAAAAATTTTAATATGTGAGAGAATAAAGGTAAATTTGAAATTTTTTTATATAAATTAAATATAACTTTCCAGTTTTGTGTATTTCAACTTGACTAGAAATTCAAGTTAGCATAGCCAATGCTCCTTGTGATTTCAACCACAATGACAAAACTGACACATGAGTTGGACAGTTTTCTTCACATCCTTGCAGCGCGCTTGGAGACCGCTGTACGGTTGACTCTTTCACACTATCTCTAGGGCAGGGATGGCGAACTAGTGGCATGCATGCCATTGATGGCCCGTGACACAATATTTTGGGCACGCCAGCGATCAAAATGGTTTGTATTTTATTTCAAAATAACAAAGTTCAATATGAAGTATTGTGAATAATCGCAAGTGATTGGTCGCGGGGCGGCGGGAGCACACTCGTTCGTTCTCGTCTTTCCTTAGTTACGTCATAGACTACAATTGCTAATGATGCAAAGTTTGTCTACACGTAGCATAGTCAACTCCATTGACACAACTGTATTTTAAGGTTTATTTGTGTTATATTTACATTTTTTAACTGTTATTTAACATGGTTAGTTCAGCAAAAGAACAAAAAGTGCAAGATAGTAAGTGTAACAGTGAATTTCAAATTTGGTGAATCTAGAAATATGGCATTATTAGTAAAAACAACAAATAGGTGTGTGTTTTATGTTTAGAATTGTGGCATGCAGATCATCGTCTGTAAAGCGGTATTTTGAAACAAATCACAAATTCTCTTGTCAAAATTGAACCGCAGCAAAAATAATTAATTACTTAGTACCCGTTTGGCAGATGACTCCAATTCAGCACAAATTCTACTGAAAATAACATGTTACAATCCCCTAATAAGTTATTTGCCATCCAATCTGCAACAACAGAAGTCACACTATTGTTTACTTTAATTTGTGAATTACACGTATAACTAAAACATTTACAACTATACAGTGAAAAGGTATCTTTCGCAGTAAATAAAGAGTTTTGTGTTGTTAGTATTTTGTTTTATTATTTTTCCTATAATATCTCAAGTAAAAGTTATTTGACGGTACGCCTATACCTCATTAAACACTTCTTTAGAAAAAAAATAGCATGTTGATTCATAAAAGTTCGTAACCACTTCTCTAGGGTATTCGTTTGAAATTAATCAGACTCGAATTAGTTACCAATTCATTTTGAGTGCGTTGTTCTACAGAAGGTCATTCACACTTTACGGAAATGATTTTGACAGTTAATTTTTATCAATAAATTTCGTATTTATTGTGGAGCCATGATTCTTAACAATAGCTCTAGCTCGAATTTTCCATGAAAGTAAACTTTTTCGTAGTACTGTCATGTCAATTTTACTCCATTCCTCTTGAATCGCTTTCCAAAGTCCGTTCAGTGTTCTAGAATGTCGTTTTCCTACAGCTCGTCTTACTAAACCAAAAACACAGTCCATTAGAGAAGCGTCAGGTGATATTACAGGTGTTTCACCAAATTGGATACACATTATTCCTGTTTCTGATTCTTTCTTTGCTAAATAAGTGGCAATTGACATTAGACGTATGACTAGGGACTTTGTCCATATTAAGCTCATCTTTATCAATATCCTTTTTCACATAAGGGTGGAATTTTTCTTGTAAAATTGGTTATAAAATATTCTGCTGATAGTAGAGTGAGTTATTTTTTTTTGACTTTATATATATATTTGAGACTTTTTTGATTATTAATTTACCGTTGTAACAAAACCCTGCAACTATCACGAATCCCTTGATGAACTTTTCTGTACACTGACGAAGCCATTTTGAAAGGTCATTTCCGTCAGTTGAACAATAGAAAATTTATCTTCTTTTATTACAGTCACTTAAATATACCCATGCCTCATCGAGTGTTACCCTAAATTTCCAATTTTCAGTAGCTGGGTGTTTTTCATGTAGTTTTCTACGATTTGTTTTTCTTTCAGTAATATGTTTTGGCAGAAGCAGGTGAACTTCAGATTTAAATATATTTTTTAACTTTAAATCTTTATGAAGAATTTCACTTACAGTACAGGTAGACATTCTTAGTTTCGATGCAATGAATATTTGAATCGGCTGATTATCTTTTAGGATCAGAGACTTCACTTTCTTGTGATAGTTGCCTGCGTTTGAATAGTCTTTGGATAAAGTTTAGTGGTCATATTTTCCTTTTTATTTTTAGCTAGACGTTTTTTTTCCTTTCAAACCTAATATAATATAAATATCTTTTTTTGAAGAGCAATAACCGAGATTTTTACACCACTTTATAATTTGTTGATACGAATATTTTTTCTCGGAAAACGCAGTTACGTAACTTTCGAGGCATCTTCCAATTTTAGGAGCCATTTTCACAATTAATCTTTTATTTACATCTCATATAAAGGAACACATTAGCAGACAATTATTCTGAAGTTGCCAAAGTTTAATCTCAAAATGCAAATGATAGCATAAGTTACAGAATTGTTTCCATAAAGTGCAAACCACCTTCTGTACAAAGCACGCTACCATGTCTTATCAATGTTACATTTTAGATGAATTGCTTATGAAAGAAATTTATCCTTTAATGCTGAAAACGATTTGAATTAGAATAATGAATGAATCGAGCATATTTCTAGTTACGTCACAACTGGGGGACTTACTTCCATCTTTTTTCAAAGTATCTCAACTGGGGATTTCGATTCTAAATATCATCCCCCCTTCTAACTTTAGGAAGCAAAGATAAGATCCTTCCTTTCAGGCTGGCTTCAACTATTGTTAAAGACCAAGACCTAAAATTGAGCCTTTTCTCATATAGAAGCGTGCTCTATTAATAATATACCATTCCCGCTTCACTAACGTATATAAAAAGGCATATTTTAATCCGATAATATTTCTGCTTGATTTAATCGATTGAGTATACTCAGATTTCGTGTGTATTTACTCCACTTCTGGATGGGCTGTTAATTTCATATGTTAAATTTAAAAATTCTTCATTTGTTGAGGGTTTCTAAATTTCAAGAATGCAATATGATAAACAGGTTTACTCGTGTTATGTAACTCTACATGGCAACTTATATCAATATTAAAATATTTTTTATTTAAAAAAGTGTTCAATTGAATTTTATACCCTCTTCTTTAAAATAGATGGTCTTAAAATAGCCTTAGAAAGCATCACACTTTTTTTTTTGCATTATACATAATTTACAATATCGGTTTGTATTGAAAGTTTTTTTGATCCTATTACCATGTTGCACTAAGTATGGATTTCAGTTGCATTTTTAGATTCGAGCCATAACGAATAGTACGCAGAGAAATAAAGAAATGGGAAATATATGCAGGAAAATTGAACTATTGACTTAAAATTTTCCTTGTGCTCTCTATTTACTCAGGTCTTTATGTAATAATGTATAGCTTTAAATAATACATTTTCCTGCAGTTTGGTCAACATGGACGTTTTTTGTGCATTTTTTAGAATTTTTTTTCAAATAATCGTTTGGTATTGTTTTGAATGAAACTGAATTTGCAAGAACTTTTTTTTAATAAAAAAAACTTCCGTTTTTCCTCTTTTAAAAAAAAAAAAAAAAAAAAAAAAAAACTGATATTCTTGAAGAGATTTCATTTGTGCCGTGAAGTCACTGTACATAATTCTTTAAGTCTCCTTTCCACGCAATTGTCACGCAAACCGGAAATAGTCTTCCGTCGCATAATTCACACCTGAGAGAAGAAAAACCAAAACTCTTGCTAGTCGTATGCCTTTTCGCGTGACATATCGCTTGAAATTGACTTCATAAAAAAGGAGAATTGGCTCGGAAACCATAACTAGGATAAATACATTTTCTAGGTTCATTCTTCTTTTTCTTTTTCCTTTTGCGTCTGAGACGATGGTCAAGTGGTAACAATTTTGAAATCCTTTGAAAACCGATTCTCTTCAAAAATGAATGTTCAAGAAATTGATTTAATAAAATAAAAGTTTTTCTAGGGAAACCAAAGTTTTTTTACTTACTGCTTGATCACGTCCGATTGTTTGTGCACTTGCATTTACGGAACAGTTTTGTGTTCACGTGTCAATAAATTATTTTATACGGATTTTGAAGTTATTTTTTAAAAGTATTTAGGGCTTTAAATATAAACTGCAAAATATTTAGTTCTTCGATTATATTAGATTAGAAAATTGTACTGAATAATTATTAATAAAATAAATTAAATTATAACAAAATTATATTTATTTTAAGGATCACTACTTTTGATATATTGGAAATTTACTAAATAAAAATTACTCAGATGTGAGGAGAAATAAAATTTTTATTATAAATAGTAACAAACAATAGGAAAGTAGTGTACATTACTAGTAATACAATATATATTAAGAATTTCATTTCATAAAAAGAGATGGTAAAGATTATATGCACTAAAATTTAGATTCAAGAACAGTTACATACATAGACCTCTCTTATGGGTGTGTATGTGTGGAGGGGGGTTACAGTCTAAAAAAACAAGTAGACGGAAGCGTTGAGGTGTAATCTCTACGGCAGGGTGGCCAACTCAAATGACTTCGATGGCCATTTCGGATAAACATTAAAATCCCGCGGGCTGCTTTTAAAAATATATATCTTTATATTAGATTTGGATCCCCAATACAAACATTTATTGGAGTGAAAATTTAAAATAGACTGATATATTATTATTGCTTTCATTGTTTTTCCTGTATGCAAACAAAGAAAATATAATAATAATAATGCAATGATCAAATAATGCTTAAATTTTTAATTAGTGATCGATTTGTTTCTCAACTCTTTCATTTAATTTTTGCAAGTCGATTTCAAAGCATGTATTTGCGTATCGTAATTGATGTCGTAGGTTTTCGTCCGTTAAGTTTCAGCACGATTTATGTCTATTAAATTTCAATTCAATAAAAAACAGATTAGCATTAGCAGAAGAAACGTGATAAAATAGAAACAGTTAAGGGATTTATTTGTTTAAAAAAACTCTAAAAGCAAAAATATATTACAAATAGTCACATTTTGTAAAGTTGTAATGAATCTCGCGGACTGCAATATTATTCAAGGCTGGTCACATGCACCCCCGAGGAGCCTGTTTCGCCACCCCTGCTCTATGGTAAAAATCAAAAATCTGTTTGTCTATGGGGGAAGGGGGAGGGATTGAACGCCCCCCTTCCCCTTGTGTACGCCACTGCTCAAGAAGTGTTTAATAATCTTAAAAATATTAAATGTGAATTATTTGTGAATACATTCTCTTTCTACAAAAAAATTGAAACTATAAATTTGTAACAATATGTAGATACTTTAATGATAAACATGACTAAGATGTACAGATAATTTTTTAAACTTTTTCCCCAAATGATTCTCTTTCGAAAAACAAAGCTTTTTTCTTAAAAAAAATTGTTTTAAAATTGAGTCTTAAAATATTTGTATAATTATTTCACATCGAATAACTTATCTGTGAGGACTAATATGAACAGTTCATTAATTATGAAAGTAGTAACCATTTTTTTGCATATATTTTATACATCTCCTACCTTATTTTATTTAATTACAATCTTAAAAATTGAAATTTATATAGTTCTATCTCTGCAGGAATGAAATAGATGGAATTTATATGCGAAGTAAAAATAATAAACATAGATCTGCATGAAAGGTATTTGCATGATTTATTTTTTATTGCCTATTATTTTTACTTCAAAGGAATTATCTTAATTCATAAAAATTCATAAAATTAAAAGTTTTTGTAAGGGCATATAAAGTTACCAAAAAATAGCTGAAAAGAAATTGAGTAACTATTTTTTTATTTTTATCATACGTAGATAACGAGAAAAAAAGAATGTAATATAATTTTTGGGATTAGATCTTTTGATTACTACTCTGAGTTACCTTTTACATTTTATATTTTTTTGAAATAAACTTCTCTGTGTAAAAAAGGTTTAGGATGCAAATTAATTGATATTCTTTACTTCAAAGGAAAAAAAAGGTACATTAATTTCTATATTTTAGTTTTATCTCTTAATTTGCCATATTTTCGATCGAAAATCTAATTTACTGATTAATTTGCCAACAAAAATCGAAGCAAAGTTTCACTTACTTGATTTTACGGTAGTATAAGTTGAAAGACAAAAAAGTCAGAGCAAGAATGACACCAAGTATAGCTAAAGCTGTGACACAAATAAAAACTCGTCTATCAAGAATGGCAATTCTCAAAATTATACTACGGCTTGAAATAGGAGGGCTTCCACCTGAAAAAAAATTTTTTTTTGTGTAATTTTAGTTTAAAGATAAATGCATGCAAGAGTGTACTGTTTTTCATCCGATTTCAAAGCCTTCTAATTGCGTTTTGAATGCTTTTATTTCAAGAAGAGCGAAATGTTATATTTAATCGGAAAGCAATAAATTTTTAGAAGGGAAAATTTATAGTAATTACTCGAAGCTTACCGAAAAGTATGTTCCTCTAGGTACAAATACAAAGACTCGTAATCAAACTTAAAGTGAAATTTATTTTTCGAAATTTGTACCTTAAAATTTCAAAAACTTTCTCCCGTTCTAATGAAAATATTTTTTTTGAAAAGCTTGAAATTGATATTTAAAACTAATTCACTCTTAAAAACTAATTTTATAAAACTAGATATGAAGCTTACTGGGGAAAATTGATACGTTTTAGAAGAAAAACTGATTAATAAAAGTTTGAAAATTCTATGAAATAAGGCAAGGATTCTCAACCTTTTTCTTTGTTGCGGTACAGTTTTAAAAATTTAAAAATTTGGCGGCGCACTAACAATAGAATAAGTTTAAAAGATTTTTACTTATCTTTAATACACTATGTAAAGTAGTTTATAATATACTAATTTTCAATGTTAAATAAAATAATACATACGACAAAGACAACAAAATGTTTATTGAGTAATATTACAAATTAATTATGAGACTACATTTAATGTGAAACTTGAGCTTGTTGATTTTGATAATTTCGTTCATATTTTGTCGTAAAAATGATAATGCCACTCTCATTTCGTCATATAAATTGATCTTTTTTCATTTTTATATTTGTTAATGCTGAAAATCCGAATTCATGCAAATAAGATGTAGAAAATTGCAACAATATTTTTAAAACTTTTTTGGCTGTTATGGGATATTCGCCTCCACTTTTAGTCCAGAATGAATTAATTAGCTCTTCCAAATGTTTTGAAATTAAATTTTGGTTATTACAGAGCGATATTAGCTTTTCTTCTTCATTAATAGTTAATCCATGTGCAGATGTATCCGTTAGTACAAATGGATTGCAAACTCAATCAAATTTTTTATATCCATCTATTTACAAATGGATAAGCCAAATATAACCACGAATACCTTTAGTTTATTTCTATAAAACGGCTGAATGATTTGGTCCTAGGTTTTATTTTTTTCTCAGAGTATAGTTAATAATTTTAAAAAAAATATGCGGCACAATTCAAGAATTTCGAGACACACTTTAAGAATTTAGAGGAACACTTCAAGGTTTTCGAGGCACATAAAAGTGTTATGGTACAGTGGTTGAGAATCACTGAAATAAGGTATCCAGATATGTGCAATCAGAACTTTCAAGGAATATATGCTAATGTAAAACATGGACGAAGATATATTTTCAAGAACAAAGGAGAAATTTCCCTGAAGCTTATAGTGGAAAAGGGATTAGTCTACATGAAAGTGCTCATTGTTGAGATTTTAAGTTGGGATGATTCATCATTGTTTTGTTTTCTTACACACATTTCCTTATTTAAATTCATTCAGTAAATATTCTCTATGAGACCATACCTTCATTAAGGGACCGTAGTAGGGAAAAAAGAAATCACGAGTAGTTAGTTAACTTGAGAAATTTTCCTGTTTCACAAAGTCTAATGTTCTTCAATTTCCAGTCAACCTCGATTTTCCCATTATGATCCTTTTTCCTTTAGAAAATTTTTGCGTCAATACTAATTTTCTCCATTTATCTTCACACAGTTCCTAGCAGAGCTTCATTCTGAGAAATCGCCTTTTTAAAGAATGAAGAGGGAATTCGTCTTTCTCCCTCTAGAATATTTTAAATCTGTCAGTAAAGGGAAAATTGTGTCGAAAGTATTAGTTGGGGAGATGGTGAGAAATTATCTTCATATATTTCATATAACAATAAAGAAGAGAATGACACATGAGACGTAAATCCGTATTTTCTATCACAAAATGTAATTGCTTTTCATACAATGTGGTTGTTTTAGTGGATTAAGTTGAAATCAAATTAAATTGCTGATATATTCATAAGGCGTTTTTTAAATTTGCTAACATGTCACATTTTCATTCTTCATATTTTATCTTATTTATTTAAAAGGAGGAAAAAGAGATTCGGGAAAAGGAGAACTTTGATTAAATGATATCCTTTCTAAATGAAACCCTGTTCAACAACCTGTCCCCACCTGTCCCATCCATGATTATGTATACATAGGATACTGTACAAGCGAACTCAAATTATCGGCAAGGTTGTACGACTTTATTGAGGAAAAATGTCATTTCGTCTATTAAAGATGAAAGCCCTCGCAGTGTATCTGAATAGCAAAATATTACTGTAGAAATGTATTGTTAATCTACAGCAGTGGTCTTCAAACTTTTTCACCTCACGGAACCCCTAGAACTAAAAAGTGTTTTCGTAGAAGCCCTAGAACTAAAAAGTGTTTTCGTGGAACCCCTAGAACTAAAAAGTGTTTTCGTAGAAGCCCTAGAACTAAAAGTGTTTTCAACCCTAGAATCCAAAAGTGTTTTCGTAGAAGCCCTAGAACTAAAAGTAAGCTGTAGAACCCCTAGAAATAAAAAGTGTTTTCGTAGAACCCCTAGAACTAAAAAGTGTATTCGTAGAACCCTATTCCATACACACTTTGAAGAATATATCTTAAAATGATCCCATCCCATATACACATACTTATCTGAATATATACTTCAAAATAATATTTTAGCAGATGGTATGCTATAGATACTTTATGTAAAGGGCAATTATATAAAAAGTATTAATTTATTATTAAAATTCTAATTAAAATTTTTAATTGACGCATTATCAATATTAATTTAGATCCAAGTTTCACCTACTCATGCATTATATTTAGTAACTGGGATATGCTTGTTTTTCACACAAATTGTTTGTCTTGGTCTTTGAGATTAAATGCACCGCGCATTACATATTTCGAGTTTAATTTGTTTTTATACTTCGTTTTTGTAGCCACTCACGTAAAGAAATATATTTCCCTTACACACAATGTTATGAATGGCATTAAAATAAAAATACCTGTGGGAAAAATACTGTGTATTGTGTATGAATTTTCCACCTAAATATTTGGAGTTTTCTTTAAATTTAGATTTTAACATCGAATCTGTGTTTGTTAATAAGTTGTTTTTCCTCTTTCATTATAGGTGTTTTCCCCACAAATTCATTAGAAAACTATTTATTTTTGAAAGACATTGTGCTAACTAACGAGTATAAAAACAATAGAATATTGACAATCTAATAGGAAGCTAATAATAAATCTAATCTTTTATTATATTACAATAAAAGTTTAAAAAATCTTGCATCTAGCAAAACAAAGTTATTACACGTATATAAATAAAATTTTCAGTTTTAATTAATAAGATGAGTTTTAGATACTTGTAACTATACAAACTCCACAGAGAACGTGAATCCATTTTGCATACATAATTATAAGTTTCTTCTTGATTTTTTTAATGAGACTCGTGGAACCCTAGGGTTCACTGGAACACAGCGTTTGAAGATCATTGATCTATAGAATGCAACATTTTTGTTCTAATGCCAGTTTGACAAATTTCTAAATCAAAATTCAACTAAACAATAAAGTTATTCTTTTCAGTTTTATTAACGCAACATATATAACACAGTTGCCCTATTTTTATTTAATATTAAAAATTATGGTTAGTTATAGAGTTCATTGAAATAGAAAGTCTTCTTTTAAGAAACATAACAACTTCCATTTATGATAGAAAGTTAATGCTAAATCAAATTTCTACTTCATGTTTATTTAATAGAAGCTACTCAAAATAATTATGTCTTGTCTAATTTAAAATTCACAATGAAATTTGAAATAATTTAATGTGATTAAAGATAATCTTGATTTTTAATAAGATGATAAGAAATATTTTTTAGAGAATATTGACTAACACAAATGCAATTAACTCGGCATATTTAATGTAGTATTTATCAATAAAGCAGATTATCCACTTAAAAAGCATGTTTAAACTAAAAAAATATTTTATTTACTCACCTTGCCATTCTATATCGCTACACAGGGAACACTGGAATTCCAATTCCATTTTTGCAGATGCATGAGTATAAATGTCGACTAGTCTTTGGTCTTTTCCTGCAGAGTTACATTTTAATTAAAATATTATACACATCTCTGCAATTTAAATTTGGGATTTGAAAATGTTTGAAAGTCTAGAACAGGGGTCGGCAACCTATGGTGCGCGTGCCACATGTGACACGCGGTACAATTCTCAGTGGTACTCTACACTACTCCATAAATTTATCGATTTTTGAGTGGATGGAAGTTGATAAATTTGTAGTGCAACTTATTCTACAAACATCTTCAGAATTATGGAAATTTACTGAATTACGAAAAAATCTAAAAGATAACTCTAAAGATAAATTTACAGCTGTTTTGTAAATTATTGAATATCGTTGCTGAAGAGATTTTTCTTAAGAGAGAAAATTGCACGTACTCTGCTTTACTCTTTGGGATCTGCATATCTGAGTAAAAAATCCATCCTCGTATGAAAAATATTTCAAGTACTCGAACTGTTTAAAAACTGAATGCTCATAATCATGTAAAATTGAAAGTCACAAATTATATCTCTGATATTGCGATATAAAATTAGAGCGGTACAAGCATTATGTTTGCATTAAAATTTTTATTTATCTTTTTATTTAACTATAATGAAGGGGATTACTTATATTCTATGTTGTCTATTTCTTATTTTGATAAATATGTTTAAAAATACATAATATATGTACAATTTTAATTTTTTTATTTTTGTTGAGGAAACAGTTATATTTTATGTTTTATATTTTTATGATAAGATACATCTTTAAATGATGCAAAACTAATATACAATAAAACCGTAAATCAATATTATCGTCCTCTTTTCTAACTCCGCATACATGTACACTATTTCTGACCCCTGGTCTAGAAGAATTACTATCTTATTCTGCTTTAAAATTCAATTTTAGTTAATTTAAATATAACCCTACCTTGTCTTTGATGAAAGGATGTTATTCCAACCCTGTCAGAGTTATGAAATGAAACGGGTCCCTGAAAGAATTCAAAACTTAATGCTTATTAATGTCTGGAATTTTAAATATCATTTATTTTAATTCCTTGTAATGAAAAATCCATAACAGATATGATGAAATCTTATTTTATATATTACTTAAAACACAAATCTAAATTTATAAATTTTTTTTCTGCTTCTTATTGATTGAACATCTCGACAGGTCTAAATTTTAACTGGGACTTTTAACACTTTACATATTGCCAATGTAATAACAGTTAACTTGATTTCTAATCAATACCACTGTAGAGCTACAGAAGAGCTATTGGCTGCGTATTTCGCAATCACGGTCAAGTTACGAGGATGACACCTGATATCTTACTCTCCTATCCTCCCCGCTACGCCACTAACGGCGGCTGAATTCAATTTAATGCATAACAGCCCCCATTATTCCCCACACGGAGTTTAGGTGGAATCAGAACATGTGAATGTCTCTGACATGAGCTCTTGTGACCGTGATTACTGGTTTACATCAGCATTTATGTATTAACAAGCATAATATATGCTTGGAATTTACCTAAGTTAAATACAGAAGACTCTCTCGAGTTTTTACATAATCCTGTAGAAAAGGTATCTGTAATAATTTCTGGAGAGCAAAAAAACCAAGTAATGGCATTAACTATCTCGGTCAATATTTGTTGGTGGTTAACCTTTATGTGAAAGTTTTCATTTTTACGTACATTAACTATCTCAGATATTGTTCGAATTTTTTTTAAAAAAAAGAAAACTTTTACAGTATTATTTCCTATATTTACTCAATGAAAATTTTTTAAATATTTTTGAAGTTTACCAAACGAGGTACTTATGCCATTACATGATATTTTAAAAAGTAAATATGAAACACACGCACCCCCCCCCCACACACACTGCTCTCACAGATTTTTTTTAAAAAAATTATTTTTTGTTAGCTTCTCAGCGTTATTCGTTGTGACTTGATTTTAATTTTCTGTGAACTAATTAAGATATTTAGTTTCTTTTTTTTCTTTCAAAGGATCTCTGAATTTTTCAACTAAAAAAAGTATTCTTACCCATCTTATAGTTAACATTTCAATTATAAGAACATTATTTTGATTTTTTTTAAAAGTATTTTTGTGAAATAATTAAAGCATGCTAGGAGGGGCAATTTCTATACTTAAAACATTGTTTTTACATTTTTTATGCAAAAAAAAAAAAACTTTTACAACTTTACGGATATGATATTATGTTTTATAAAAAGGCAGAAAAAATATTATAATAATATTTTAAATAACCTAAACGCGATTATATGACGTTTTTTTGAGCAAAAGGCTCTAATTTATTTCATATTTGCATTACAGATACTTTTTTAATATAGAGTTGCCCAACGGAAAATGATCTTGAGTGTATGAATTCAAGTAACATCCTTATTTCTGTCACAGACGTACTGAAAATAATAAATACTTATTCAAATAAATAAGAGCATTCTTGTACAAGAGAACATTCGAAATTTTATAAAAAAAATGTAAATTGTAATTGTAAAATAAATTGAAGTGTTGTTAACTTAATAATAGCTCAACAAAATGTAACAATCGAAATTTTCTGTAAATGTAGATGCATAGTAAATAACTTTCTTCGCTTCTGATCTCTTGTGATGTTACTGAAATAAATTCTAAAATGTTAATCATAAATATTTCCACAATTTTAGCATTCATTCACTAAATATTTATTCACTATTCAAATTGAAATTAATGTATAGGGAGACCTTTTGCATATACTGCAGACTACAGTACGGCCACTGGGACAATCACAAAAGTGTCCCAAGGATTAAGAATTTTATTTCGAATGTAATAAAAAATAGAAACTCTCTGTAGCTGACCTTGCCCCTCTCTCTGTTTTTCTTTAAAAAACAAAAATTTAATATTAAAAGCTTTCAAAACTAATCTTTCGGTAATTTATAACAATGAGGTACTAATGCAGTTAAATATATCCAGAATCTTAAAATCATATGTTATTACCCTTGATTCAACACTAGATTACCCTAGAAAGTTATTTTGACTGCTTTTTAATTTCAATTAGAAAAGCAATGACGTATATAATGACACAATTTCTTAGAATTTTTTAGAATATATTTTTTTCTAAGTGAAGTAAATTTTTTTGTTGTTAATATTTACTAATAACTTATTATATGACTGCAAATAATATAAAAATATTAGAAATTAATTTTAAACAAATTTCTTTACACATTAGTTATTCTTTCACAATGCAGTCATTTCGACTGCTTTTGGACAATATAGGTATATACTAAATTTCAGTCTTTCTAATGTTAAACAATTTTATCCTTTTTATTTTTTAAATTAAAACAAAGCTAAAAATATTTTATATGAAGTCTATTATAAATTATTTTTCTCTGAACAGTTATTACAATTTTAACTGGATTGTTAATGCTCAGTTTACCTGAAATATAGTTAAGGAAATTAGCGACATATATATGTAAAATTTTGAAAGAATTATTAGGGATTAATTTATTTTAAAGCATTTTTTTTTTAGTAGTCAGTAAATATCGAAAGCTTATGTTATTTTATAAGTAGATCTGGAAAGGAGTTTCAAATTTCTCTCTGTAGTAGTATAAATAAAATTTTTTTTTGGCTATTTTAATTAAACATACTTACGGAAACACCCATGAAACTCAGTTTTGAAACCGTTCTTGCTATAAATTCAGCCATCAAACTATTATCGTAAGCGAAATCACCCAGCGTTAGGGAAGAATTCGTGGACTTCCAGTACTCTTCGACTTCTTTTAGTGCTAATGCAATTGTCCAAACTGCGTCATAAGTTTGGGCAACATATCCACTTGATCTCGAATCGGTCTGGAATTCAATTTCATCAAGAATTTCAGGCAGGGTCTAGAAAAACATATTTTTTTTAGTACTAGCAAGTTATAATACAGCTACTTCTTATTGATTTGTAAATGTTTAATAAAATTATAATTAGAGCTCGTAGAGACAATTGTTTTCTTATATGGAATTTAAATTATTATTTTAAAGAAAATAAGAAGTCAATGAATAATAAGAAATTGTAAGCACCTGATTCGCTTAAGCAATGAACCTTATGAAAATATTTTAAATTTAGTAAAGTCTCCCTTTTTGATATATATAAGAACTATTTTTGAAGTAAAGTTTTATTTTGCATGACTACTAGGGCATTTTACACCAGCAATCACCAACCAGTGGTTCGTAAAAAAAAGCTTTGATGGTCCACTGAAAAATTGGGACATTATTTATATTTTTAGGAAGATTTAATTTAAAATATGGTGAGTAACAAAACGCATCATAAAATTTGAATTATACTTTCTTTAAGGTTTTAAAGTTTAGCGAAATACCTTCTTTCAGAGACTTTAATGAGTGTATCTAGAGATATTTAAAAAAGTGAGGGTTAACCACGGTTATTTGGCTGCATAACAGCTTGTTGATATTGCTTTTTGTTGCCATTTTCCGCGAAGTTCCTTTTCTGTGATATGAAAATTTAATTCCCCCCTTTTCTAATGAGGCTAAGAATTGGTAATTACAAAATTGTACCAGGAATTTAATTTTGCTATTGGCGTTGCTAGCCCTGATCAAAAATCCTTGTCGGCCTATTTTTGAAAATAAAAATGATCGCATTAATAAAATGTCCAAATATTACACATGCTGGGGTCTCTGCAGCTTGGGGGCCTTGAGACATTGATACGGTGGAAGTTACACCCTCAGGGACGTCTTAAGGCATGGGCCAACTGGGCCCGGGCCCAGGGCCTCCGTCTCAGAGGGGACCTCGTTTCCTTTTCGACAGAGACTTAATTCGAATAATTTTAACAATCATATGTTATTTCTGGTTGTATTCTCCGGAGAACAGAGAATTTCGCTCTATATGTCAGCTGGCAACAGTGGCAAGACTATATTATTATGTGATGACCGTCGTCCATGTATAGTCCTAGGTCTACCACCATACACTAAAAATCCGATTTGACCTATTGTAAGTCCAGTGGTAGAACGAGGAGCATTAAGCCAAAGTCAGGTTAAGCACCCCCTGCAAAGTCAGGTTTTGGGCCCCAAATCAGATTTTACAAAGGATACTTACTTGGTATCAGTCAGGCTTTGGGCTTCCTAGAATCCTGGGCACCCCGCAATTTAGGGGTTGCGGGGGTGTACATTAAGCCACTGTGTAAGTCATGTACATTTGTTTGTTTTGGATTATTGTTTGTAGTACGAGTATTTGACAAAGTATGCCATATACTGTCTAATTTTAAGGGTCATAGGAAAGGCCTAGATTTATGTAGGGCCCAGGACCTCAACAAGTCTTAGGACGTCTCTGTACACCCTTGAATTTTACCGAGAGTATCCAAAGCAGACAGGCCCTCTAGGGATATGTAACATGCCGCATAATCATGCGTCATGGAAACTGTCGTTTTTATGTATCATGAAAATCTTCCGACCTGTGTGCGTACAAGGTCAGTGCCAAACCAACTAAGCTACCCAGCCGGCTTGGAAATGTAAATAGACAAGCAAATAGTAATATTAGTGGCCCTCTAAATAAGAATTTATACATTTAGCGGTCCATGAAGTTAGCATCGAGGTCCTATCGAAATATTCGTCATATTTTATGCTAATTCGTGCGTCAGACCGTTCATATTTATGAAAAAAGTTAATTCACAGTAATTCATATACTGAGCAAAAGCAAATTGAAACATTTACAATCTGTAATCATTGCTTTAAGAATGATTTAGCGGTAACCATATCATTATTTTCTCTTGAACACCGCACTATTAAATTAATGACTCACAAAATTAAACGTAATATTATGTCTTGAATTTAAGTTTTTATTACCTTTTCGGAAACAGGAGTTTCGTTTCCAACTACCTCGTAAAGACTGCCAACCGAAATGACGCCTTGGATCGCGTTCGTCAGTTGGTGGTCGTTACATTCTGCTTCGGAGTAATCTTTCCCCCGGGATTCGTAAGTGTCGCCTAAGATAATCCAAGCGTAATCCGCTCCATACATACCCAGGCGATAAACCTACAAGTTAAAAAGGCAGACGTGATTATAATTACACGAAACATGTTTCATTTACTCAAATGTAATGGGTGAGTTTTTTTTTTTGTAAATGAATTTTCAAAACGTTTGGAAAACTGAGCCCTGGATGGATGTTGTACATAAGACGGTGAGAAAGGTTTACCGAATAAAAAAGAAGAGTCATAATGTTCTTTAAAAAATCAGAATCATTCTCAAGTAATTAAATTATTTTTTCCCTCGTTTTCCGGGAGGAAACAATCTGCGCGTTTCTTTAAAGTGATAGAATCTGAATAGATAAGTTATAATACAACAAAATCCTAAATACTCTCTACATTTAAAAATAAAAAATTAATATAAAAATTTCACATTTTTAAATTTTAAACTATTTTCTTATAATGATTTAAATGGTAAAATAAATCCACTGATTAAAAAAGCGTTTATTTTTAAGCATATATATTGCCGTGAAGAATTATTTTTTACATTTGAAGCATTCTAAGTTAAAAAGTATTGTAAAAACTTTATTATTTACGTAAATAAATAAATAATTATGCTTTATAAGTATTATGTAAAAAATTTGTTCTCACGGTTACTGTCAAGGTTTATTGTAAAATTAAAAAAAATACATATACTTACAAAAGTATAACTTTTTCTTGTACCAAGTATAATAACCATTAATATAAATTCGAGGAAGGCCTTTGAAAAAGTATCATTTATTATAAATGCTATAAAAATATAATATCCTTGGGGGGGGGGACTTTATGTGCAAGTAAAATACATTTGTTTTTTGAACTTTTTAACATAATTCAGTTAAATGTACTACGTATTTTTGTTTGAAATATTTGCAATATAGATGGTTGATGAGTTAATCCCAAAAAGTAGTTACAATGATATTTAACTGTAAGAATAAGGCAATTAGCATACGGTACGTGCCGAAAATAAGCATTGTAATTCCTATTAGAAAACATAATTAATTTTTTTTTGAGCTTTTCCTGTGAAATATTCCCACCAGAGAAAAATATAGAGAAGTTTCAAGGTGTTTTCCAGTGTTGAGCAATTAGAGTAATTATTTATTTTAAAAAGTTTAAAGTTAATGTTAATTTTTTTTGTATTTACCTGTTGTTGGAGAAGCTATTCATTAAATTTCCTCAGAATTTTTTTGCAAATGTTTGGCCACCCACAATAAAAAAAAAATTCTGTCTCTTTTAAATAATAGCAAATTATTGTTACTGAAGTTGAAGGGAATATTGTGAAAAGTCTGGAGTTAGGTTTTTGTAACAATGTGTGGTAGGTAATTAACATCCAATTAAATTAAAGAAAATTTCTTTCAAAAACTTTTTTTCCACTGTCTCTGTAATATTTTATCTTTTATGCATCAAAAAGAGAAAGAGAAATTCTTATAAACAAAGACGCTCGAAATTAGACAGCTATTAAATATATTTTGTAAATGTAAATATTTTTGAAATTTAAAAACACCACTGTAGCTTTCTTTTTTCTAGAGTCTGTAAGACTTAGAATCTTGATTACAATATTCAAAAGTATAATAAGTTAAAAGAACTATTGAAATTAAAGCTGTGCTTTGTGTTCAAATATAACTAGCAAATCTGCTGAATAAAGTTTTGAATTTTTGAATTTTTTTTTTTTAGCATAATCCATATATACTGGAAAAAGATGCAACTTCAAATATAAAACAAAAAAATGAAAAATTTGATTGTTGTATGCGAGAGAGCTGAAATATATATTTTAATAATTATTGCTTATTAAATTCTAATTGTTTTGCATCTTAAATTCAGTTGAGCCTCAAAATCCTCACTGGTGTGATGTGGATAATAGGTGATCAGGGGTCGTCTTAACCACCTGGACGTCGCTTAGAATTTCAAGTTTCATCGTCAATTCCCAAACATGACTTTATTTCAAATAAATCAAAATCCAAAATATATAACATGGCTAACGAAATAAACAGCAATTAATAAATGTCATACAGATTTTGATTTACTTAATTTTCCTACTTTAAGTTGATTTCATAAGATCAAATGCAGTTCTTTTTCTTTCTTTCTTTCTCTCTCCTTCAAAGAACATAACCCTATTTTCAATTAAAGGCTCACCGTGTCGAGCTTCATTCAAAAGCCAGTTAACCTTCTGAGTCATCAGTTATGTAATGACTGGGGGGGGGGATGAAAGGAGTAATTCATTCTTATGGCAAAATCAAACGTAAATGATGTCATGAAGTATTTAAAGGCAAGTTGAAAAGCAAATAAGCTTTGGTTTTTATCTGAAAAATAAATAGCCACGTAAGCAATTGCCTTGTGTAAAGGAAGGAATGAAATAGAAACGTTCGTTCAAACAAAACAAAGGTGGAATTTTCGATAAGGGAAGAAACTATAAAAAATACAATTCATTTCTATTGATTACCATTATCCGTCATTTCTAAAGCGCATCTTCTGATATAAATTGATTTCTTAACTTTTATGGGAAGAGTATATAAGTTGCTTAAGATCATATTTCTTAGCACTGATAACTTTTCCAAAATAATGGTGTTTGATTCAGTTTAACGTTCTCGCTTCATTTAAAGAGTTTAAAGGAAAGAAGTTAGACACCTCTTAAATGTGCATTACCTTTATTATGTATTCATAAATATACTTATTTGAAATTTATTTCATTGAATGAACGTATAAGCAAGAGATAATCTTTAGGAATGAATTAATTTAAATGAAAAGATGTTTGAAAGAGAAATAATCTTTGTATAGGGGTCTAACATTTGATCAGTTAGGTTAAAATCAGATATTTTTCTAATAGTTATATATTACGATTAACATTTCTTAACGATATGAGGAAAAAAACAAGTACACTCGCTTCTGGTAGTAATGAATATGAAAAGACAAATGTTACTGTTTATTGTATTAAAATTAGAAGTAAAGGATCCGAATATTTTTAAAATTAATTTTAATTATGTACAGATGAGAAGTCAATTAATTTGTTTTGTATTTCTGAGCTGTTATTTATCATCGAATAAGATTTAAGTTATTTATTGAATGTTATAGCCTTATAACTTTTTAAAAAAATGTTCGGCATATTTAATGAATGAAGCCTTTGTATGTAGTTCACTTTCTTGTCACTGTTATCAATTTGTTTATTTTTTGTTGTGGCTAATGGCACCTGATCGGAAGTGCCAGATCGAGGCCCACGAAATTCATCATGGCAAAGGGCTAGATTGTACGCCTGTCATTAGCCATAGCTTTTAGCACCATGCAGATGATGGTACGATTTGACTCGTTTCCACCCTAATTTTGAGGGAAAATACCCTGGGGAAGATCGACGGCCTGCCATCTCTCGTCCCCTTCCACCAACCTAACGAGAGGACTTGCGACTTAACGAGTATCCCCATGCCACGAAAGCACTTATACGTTTACAAACCTTCTCCAGGATTCAAACCCAGTCCTTATGGTACAGCAGTCAGCGTCGCTAACCACTATACCGGATAGGTGGTTATTTATTTAATCTTTATTTATTTTCTATCTACAAGTAGACTTCCATGATCCATATGTGACCGTGATAGCCTAGTGGTCAAAATCGTGGCTGGCATGTTATGAGTTTGAATCTAATGCCATTGAAGACGACCCGCCGATTTAAAGGGGGCGCTGCACTTTAAATCAGTCGAAGCTCAAACGTCTTCCTGTTGGTGTGGTGTGGAGTTAGGAGAGAGGGTTCCAGTTCAAATGTCATCCTCTTCACTTGACAATGGTTCAAAATTACATAACATGCCGTCCCCAATAGCTCTCATGCAGCTATTTAGAACGTCAGTATAACTCACTCACTCTCTCTTCATGATCCATACAACATGATTCTTTTATCACTTTTTCTGTATAGTTCAACGCGTCTTCTACTAAATGTATATAATGTCTAAAAGTAATTCTCAGTATCCTCATTAGAAACATTTACTTCATTTTTTTTTCAATATCTTGAGCATTTGTTGGGCGATCGTGATACCAAAAAGAACATTTTCGGAATTCAAATAAAATAGCTGTCAAGACATTGCCAGTAACTCCTAGAATAATACTTCCCAAAAATGGATTTGAAGAAATTAATAACTTACTAAATATGCGAATTATATTTCCGTTACTAGCACGCATTTTTTTCATGGGAAATACAAGTTAATAATTTTCTACGCTATTTTGTGTGTTTCAAGCACTCTATTCTTAATTATCCTAGATGTAGCACTTTTTATCTGTATTTGTATGAAATTACCGAAAAATTGCTAAGGAATTGTTTGTCATATTTTGCATTTGTTATGTTTTTCTTTTGATGTGCTAATTGTATTCCATCTCATAATTTGTACAAATGTTTGTTATCAGATTATAAGCATGAATTCAACATTTCATATTATGAAGTTATAAGAAGAACAGATTTTTTAAGGTTTTTTAAATAAAACTTATATATTTTTTAAATATATATTCGATTTGGATTCAGTCATTTGTAAAATCTATCGATATTTTAAAGCTCAGAAATATTATGATTAGTTTTAAACCAATTGATTTACGTATATCATTGAACACATAAGTTGTAAGTAGAATAAAGTGAAAATTTTTACAAAGCAGAATTTGATGGTAAACAAATACAAAAGGTACCTGTAGAATTTTCCTATAACAGAAAAAAACTCTGTTAATGAAATTTTTCTGGAAAAATTCTGCAAAAAGCGTCTTTAATGGATGCAGCTCTACTTTTTTTGGTAAGGTAATGATTCAATAAATAACTTATTTTTATACACAATGATACAAATTAAAGTTTTCTTTGAGCTTTTACATGTCTCTGAAGAGATGCTTTAGAGGAAAGATAACAGAGTTAAAAAAATCTCATTAATTTTTTTAAACTCAGTTCCAACTAAAATATACCTTTAGATAGTGGTATACTAGTGCTATATCTAGTAATATGCATCGGATGTATTATGGTGTTACAAAAATTCTTAAGACAGAGTAAATTTTGAATTACTCATAATGATTCCAATAGAACTAAAATAGCAAAACACTTTTAATTTTTTGTCATGTTAAAATTTATTTTATGAAATCACGTCATTGCGAGAAATAGTTATTAATTAAAATTTCAATTACGAATTAAAAGAAATCCATTTTGATTGCAAATCATTTCTAAAAGAATTTGGAAGAATAATATGATAAACTAGAGTCAGTAAATCGTTTCTAAAGAAAGGGGGAGGGGAGGATAAATATGTGAATACTTTCTAAATGGGACTGATCTATACTTATTTGATATTGTAAGAAACCTAGCAAAACTTAAGCGAAACTAATTGACAGCAATAGAATAACTGTTATAAAACAAAGCAACTATTTTTCCCACAAAGAGCTAGGTAAGAAATACTGATTTAAATTCTCATTCTTTTTTAGACCTGAGATTTTCATTTGATGAGATTTAGAGCCATTCATTGATATACGTGATTACATAAGTACAACACTAAAGCAGTGTTTCTCAAACTAGGGGGCGCGAGTGTATCGAAAAATCATAAATAAAAGATTATTTAAAAAAATTATTAATTTACCGAAAGTGAGCAAACAAAATACATTATGTGACATAATAAATAAGAAAATACACATTTACACTAATTTAATATACTTATACATTTATCAGTACTGTAAATGCATTTGATAATAAATTTATCAATAGTAAACGAAGAGCAAGTTAAAAAAATTTCACTGACTCCCATGGGATTGTCATATATAAAAATTAAATTTAAAATTAAATATTTATCTTTATAATTTGTGCATTTATGGTGTTAATTTTTACACCATGATTAAACATTTTATGAATGAGATTAGCTTACATCCATTTCAGAAGGTGAAAATACTGAACATCTTTATTCCGCTCAATCCGTTACTATTTCATTATTTCCCTAGCTGGTTTTACAGTTCTGAGGCAACTCAGTAAATCCATCATCAGATTGTTTCATTGCCAGATACAAAAGGATAAAAGACTACTAATCTGAACTTAAAAAAAAAAATTATTTCTCTGACAAATAGAACTAAATACACTACTCTCAACGAAGTTCTTGTTGAAAGAGGAATAACATACCCAAGCTCATCTTCCTTCATCCATCAACACCTCATACTACACGGTTTATAATTAAAGTCGTATTGTAGCTTTAGTATCAAATTACATTATTATTGCATTCAATACAATGTTATTGTATGGGGAAGGGGGGCGCGATGAAAATTATGATAGAAAATTGGGTCGCCAATACTGAAAGTTTGAGAAGCACTGCACTAAAGACTTCAGTGTGATATTAATAAATCGAGAGCTATGTCAAAACACCTTTATTTACTAATATCCCTTCGTCAACTACTCATTCACGGTCCATTTGAAATGATTATTTGGCGTTTCATGTACGAGAATTCAAATGCAGAATGTGTTCTCTCTCCTCTTCCTGGAAAATCAAGT
Organism: Trichonephila clavata; assembly: GCA_019973975.1. Lineage (NCBI taxonomy): Eukaryota > Metazoa > Arthropoda > Arachnida > Araneae > Nephilidae > Trichonephila > Trichonephila clavata. The sequence goes on along the minus strand of BMAO01033240.1, from coordinate 107,134 downwards.
CATTTCCATTGACAGAAAGCATAAATATTAGAGTGTTTAAAAGGATTTGAGCAAAAATTCATTTTCTATTTTATTCATTTTCTATATTTATATCTAAGGATTTGGGATGGATGAGGGAGCAGGCGTTGGCAACCTTTTAGCTATGGCGTTCGAAACCTACCCATCAATATAATTCAGCGTGTCATGCGGTAGGGAATTTTGAAACAATTCGATTCCCGCGAAATTCCACGTAGTTAAGGAATAGAGATCGATAATGTAGATTTACAGTTTTATTATTTGTTAATTTTGCCTGGTTTAAAAATATTTCTTAAGTATAAAAATAAGCAGCATAAAATATAACAATTCCTTTAACAAGTAGCCTAGTGGTTAGAGCAGCGGACTCCAGACCGGAAGGCCTGGGTTCGATGCCCGATGCCACCAAATACCACTGAGTACACACGGAGTATGTGCTCGTTAAATCAGTGGGTCCGAAAGTTTTGTGGATGGTAGCAGCAAAAACCACGGGTGCAGGGGGTGGGAGAATATTTCCCTCCCCTCCAGTTCCATGCCTAAATTGTGGAAGTGGAGATAGATAGTGTCGCCATCTATCGTGTATGAATCGTACTGTTACCTGCATGGTGCTCAAAGCTCAAAGATAACAACAGGCATACACCTAGCCCCTTGCCACGATGAATTTCGTGAGTCTGAATCTGACACCGTCAGACAGGTGGCATTAGAAACAACAACATTCCTTCAACAAAAATTTAAAAAAAATTCTACATATATTGTGTACTATTTAAATATTTATTAAAATAAGATGTAGACGCGCGACACAAAATGTATTTCCATTCATTATAGTTAAATAAAAAGATTAATAAAAATTTTAATATGAACTTAGTGCCTGCATCGCTCTACTTTCATATCGCAAAATCAAGGGTGTAATTTGTGACTTTCAATTAGACACAATTCTGAGCATTCAATTGTTAAATCAAATCTTTCAGATTTTTCGTAAATCCATAAGTGTCCATAAATCTGGAGATGTTTTTCAGATAAGGTCCATTATATAAATTAATCAACTTCCATCCATTTAAAAATTGACAGATTTGTTGAGTAGTGCAGAGCGCCATTGAGAATTGTACCGTGTGCCACATGTGGCACGCGGATTAAATTTAAGATTTACATCGAATGAAGAGGTCTCAATGTATTAGGAAAAAATTCGAAATTAATAATAACATCTGCTACTAACTAATAGCGGAATATTATTTAACCCTCATTAAATTTAATATTTTAAAGCTTTTATTTGGGATTATCCTGCTCTATAAAACAGGCTATGATATTTTTATGGAAGTTTTGATACTTACTTCGGCTTATCCTTCCCTAAAAATTAGAATTGGTAGTTTGATGTTAGAGTTATAGCTTAGAGGGCAGATTATTGCAGGCACCAATTAAAGAAGATATGCATGGAGAATGTGGAGGTTTTTGATCCTCTTAAAATTTAAATACTGCATTGTGGGAAAATTTGAAGAACTAAGAAAAAGAGATAAGTTTTCTTTGTTTATTTATGAAGGAAATCTTCGTCATTTTAATGTGAATAACGAAGCATAATAAAGCTAAAGGAGTATTATAAAACTCTACATTGATTCTGATTGACTTAACAAGTGAATTCCTTCGGTAAAAGAAAAAAAATTTAGAAAAAAATTATAGAGACTGCCGATAGAAGTGAAAACTTAGAACTTTTAGTATTAAAATTTGAAATTTCATAATGTTTGAATTAAAATTATCAACATCAATCTGGTTTTCACATGTATTGACACTCCGAGCAACAATTATATGCACACACATGTTAACATGGTTTTTTATTATTCAAAAATATTACGGGCTGTACAAGATCATGACAAAATATAAATACAATTCAATTGAAATAACAATTAATATACAATCATATTTTTTATGGATAGTATTTGTATTCACTTAAATTTCAATGTACTTGATTTGTAACATTATTTTAATTGTTTGCATCATTATCATCATTAATTTCAACAATACTTAGACTTTTTGTACTTTCAATTATTTCATTTTGTTCTTAAAAAGATACAATAGGCTTATGGTAACTAAAGTAAGAAAGGAAAATGTTTGATTCAAATTTATCTAAGTATCGCGTTAAAACCGCATCGATCGTCGTTTTATATTTTGTAGTACTGAGTTTTCTATCATTGGACATATTTAAATTAAGTGTTTCATTTAGAAATTCATTTAGTGGTAGATTTTTATCATCTGCAAAGTTAATATTGAAGTCTCCACTTAAAATCATCGGTACATTATCATATTTTCCGCCAAATATTTTTTTCGAGTATTTCAGAACCTTCTTTTGAAAAATCATCAAATTTTCGAATAAAAATTGTTGTATCTGTCTCATAGATTTTCCAGGTGAAATATAAATGACAACCATTAATATGTATTGCCCATTCTCGGAATCGCAACGAGCAATGCACAGTATATACACATTGAACTTTTCACTAAATCCATTCAATTTCACTTATAAGATATACACAGCACTATATATCAGCTGTATAGCTACAGATATACTGCTATAAGCATGTCGGTGACGCGAACGCACGAGATTTCACCCATCCAAAAAGTGTTTAAGGCGAACAGCACACTGCGCATGCGCCAGTCAGAGCATGTCGGTGACGCGAACCCATAAGATTTTCCCCTACCAAAAAGTGCCCAACGCCGCTAAAGAAGTTTTCACTTCAAAAATCATTGATTGTTTGCTTGTTTTTATTGATGCCTCGTTCAAGTTTCTCTTTTATAACAGCATGATAGAAGCTTACTCCCCTCCTGGCTCTTTCCGAGCTGTGCTCAGGTAGGCAAAACGTACCATCCTGGCTCATCCCGAGTGTAGCTAGGGCACTGTAAAAATTTACACTGTGCAATCGATCCTTCCCGAATGTTTTACATGTGCTTTTGAAAGTTTCGAATAATTGAAAAGTACCACTCGATGGAATTTTCTGCCGAAAGAGAACGTCCTTCTGCTGAACACCTCCGTTCACGCCTATCTGAAAGACATTTTGTTGACTACATTCCCTCAACACAGAAGAAAACTAATCCAACACAACAATGGATTATTTACTGCTCAGAGAGAGACAGTAGAGGAGATACTACTGTCCAAATTGCGATGTTGTGTTATGTGCAGTACCGTGTTTTCCAATTTATCATACATGATCTAATTTTGATTAATAATTTCATAATCATTTATGTAAATGCAAAAGACGTAAATAAAATTTGTAATTCAAGATAAAAGCTAGGTATTCTAAGCTTTATATTTATAGTTAGTGTGACTTGACTCCAAAGTCTAATGATTTCTGTCATAAGAAAACCAAATTTACAGGTAAATTATTCATTTAATTAAATTGATATTTGTACATTAATTTTTAGGAAATTTCGTATGCGAATGGTGTTATGTTTAAAAAGATACATATGTTTGAAAATATACATAAAAATAAATTGAAAATTTTTGATTCATAATTCAGAAATAAAATGAACCTGTAAGGAATTAATTCTGTTTTTGTTGAAAAGGGTGAAAAGATTACGAAATCACACGTCGACCCCTCATTTCCACAAATTCCACAGAAGGCTGCCTTCGCGTAAGTTCAAAGAAAAAAATCCGTTTTCGTAAAATTTTTCAGATAGACAATCTTCTCTGCGTTAATGTTATATTTTGGCTTCACTATCCTACAGAGAGCAACATATTTTATCACACTACTCCTTTTTATGCGAGTTGAATAATTTTTTTCTGGTATAAATATGATTCGCCCTTTTCCTCCAATATCGTAATGCTAAATGAACTATACATTTACGCGTTGTTATCAAAAACTACTTTTTTATGAAATGTTTTGAAATTTTAAAAACTTAATATTTTTCATGAAAGAATGTATGATTACAACGTTGCAAAATTTCATGAAAATTAAGTCATTTTCCAGTCTAAAAATGTACTTCGAGTTTCTTTCAGGCTCTCGTAAATTTGGCAAAGACAGCTTTAAGAAGTCTTATAAGGGAAAAAACATCTTCATCAAAGCGAGAGATCTTGTTTTTCATTCCCAGTGACAAAAGATTTAGGTGCAAAATTAAATTTAAAATCACAATGTTCGCTTGTGCAGTGGATAAAACTAAAATAGTACTTTCAAGGGCAAAAAAAACAACAATCCCACAATATTCAATAAAATACCAATAACGATTAATTACATAGATCTTGTTTATGTACAAGAATTTTCACTTAATAGAAAAATGAAAAATGGATATTACTTCTTATTGACGAATTTATTTCCAAAGATTTGGTTCAATTTAGTCAGGATAAAATATGGTAAAAATAAAGAAATCTTATTATGTTTGTGTGTGCATAGTTAATCAAAAAGTCTACGTATAATTATTGTCATAAAAACTGTAATGTAACATATCATTTAAAATTTAACTCTTGAGTAGTGTTTTTTAAATCACTCTAAATTCATAACATGAATTATGCAAAATAATTCGAAATGAGCAGAAATGTTTACTCTGTTCGAATAAATTGAAATGCGCTCTTCAAAACTTACTGAACTGATATTTAAATAAACTGAAAGAAATAATCATAAAAGGGCACAATGGTCTGAAAGCACCTTACAGAATATTTACAGAACAAATAATATTCCATTGTAGATAATATACTTAACGCACAGACCGAACAGTAGATATAGGAATACCTATTTACCCGACAGGGACAGAGAAATCGAAGCGGAATGCCGAAAAGAGTTAATTCCTTTAGATGGACACCATAGTAGACGTAAAACCAAAATAAATTGAATTCCGTGCCGATACGCAGTAATTACTGAACCTCTCCTTATACATAGAGTCTATAATGACGGCCTTCCATGCTTTAAATTTCCAGAGGCAATGATATACGAGGTTTATCAGCCTCGGGAAAGAGGTAATCCCCGTAATGTGCAATTAAATTCATTGTCATTAACTGTTGTTGATTTACCTTGGCTGGTAGTAGGACTATCAAGTACGCGATTGAAGCCTTAATAAACTCTAGAGCTCAAATCAATTTTTATCAGAACAAATTTATCGGCAATATTTTGGTAGCCCTAAGCTGCTGAGAGCTTAGGTTAATGAGGTATCAGTGTAAGATATATTAACAATTTAAAATATTACGAAGAGTAAGCAAAGAAATTCCGGATTTGATATAGTCTTACTGGAGATATGAAAAAAAAATTAACGCGTTTGTATATGAATATAGTTTTTGTGTAACGTAGTTAATATTACAAATAGAACTAAAGCAGAACAATTATAATTAAATGGGTCTGTAGACTGATTGTAAACAGCTAGGTAGCTTATTGTGAGTTTTGTAGTATTGATAAAAATAAAAAACACACACACACACACACACACACACACACACACACACACACACCACACACACACACACACACACACACACACACACACACACACACACACACACACACACACACACACACACACACCACACACACACACACACACACACACACACACACACACACACACACACACACACACGCACAAGCGCGCGCGAAAGAAACTTGGTCATTTTGCTTATCAATGCTTACATCATGACATTCTTTTATGTTACATGGTCCTATGAATCAACCCCTAGAACTTCTATCATTAATACTTTTAGTTCTCAGAGGGTATTTTCTGAACCTGTAAAACGGGGGTGGCCTTTGCCAGTGGTACGTGAAGACTTTCAGAAAACTTAAAAAAATTTTAAAGAGATTTTAAAAATAACCATTTTTTACAATTTTATTGAAGTGGGGTTGTCTCAGACAAAAAACCCTCAAAATTTAGATATATTAGATTTTTAAAATATACTTGTGAATACTTTTTTTCTGTAATGAACATAAGAAAATAAATATCACTTAAAATTAGCTCCTCCTTTCGAAGGCCGATAATCCTACCCCGTTCAAACTCCGTAAAATGTTGGAATTTCTCCTTATTTCGTCGTGGAGGCATACTTAGGTCTCACTAAACGTTTGCCACTAACAAATAATCATTAACTATTTTCAACGTCCCACTACAGGCCTCTATACGCTTTCAGCATCAGTTCAGAGGGCACTGAGCACGCCACGCATGCTCGGTGGCTCTGAAACTTTGCTATTTTACGTAGCATCCTATAATTGATATTTGCTGCATTGTTCATTTACTGCATTGTTCTGACGATTCCTTCATGGTGTTGCATTTTTCACAAAAACAGCAATATATATATATATATATATATATATATATTGTTACTTTTTTAGATACATATATATAGATGACTTAATCATCTTTAGTAAATAGTAAATTACGTTCTAGTTTTAAATATTATCCCCAATATCTGAAATTATTAAAAACCAATTATAATAATGACTCTGCAAACTTTTTAGACCTACAATTAATTGTTAAGAATAATATAGTAATTAGTAATATTTTTGATAAAAGAGACTCTTTTGATTTTAACGTTATTAAAATGCCTTTTTGGGAAAGTAACCTACATCTCTCTCTCTCTCTCTCTCTATCTATTTCTAGAAATATCATCTTAAATTTTATAAAAAGAAACAACGATTTAGTCACAGATAATGATGTTAAGCAAAATAATTTTAAGCTATTCTGCAATAATTGCTTGGAATACAACTATCCAAGTAGATTCATTTTTAAATATATTTCTAAATTATCTCTCTAATTCTCCTTTTTAATGTTTAAGTATTATTCTTTGTTTTTTCTCCTTCTGTTTTTTGTTGTTTTCAATTTGTTTTTGTTTGCTTTGTTTAATTACAAAAAAACTATCCAGGTGACGCCCCTAATTTTTGCTTTTGGTCTTACCAACTTAACACGTCATTTTTAACGGTCATTTAGCGTGGTTGCTCTTGTACGTACAGTTCTTTTTTCCGCTCTCCGGTTGTTTGCATTTTTTCATGTAAGTTTTTGCTTCATTATTCCTTTTCAAAATTATTTTTATTTGTATTTTGTTAAGATTCATTTCCTTTCATATTTTCTGTTATTTTATTATTTTAATTTTATTTTTCTGTTGGTTGCAAATTACACGTGGTCGGTTTTAGTCCTAACTTTTCAATATGGTTATATTTTCCTGTTATGTCTAAAATTTCTACTGAACGGGGAAGGTTGGATCCATAAAATATATTTAACTTTAATTTTGCTGGTCCTAATTCAGCAACAGCTTTAGAAATCATAATAAGTCTTCATTTTAGTCTATTGACTCTTTTGGTTTCTTACATTTTAAAGTTCTAATTCTGTTCTATGTTATACATACACTTGGTTGATTCTTCTGCAATTAGCTTTTCCATCATTTTTTGGGGTTGTGTTTCTTGAAATCTGGTTTGAGTCTTCTAGCTTTGTTGGTGGTGTGGTTTTGTATTATCTATTTTGTTGTGCCATGTATTTTTTCATTTTATGTTACTATATATATATAAATATGGCGCGCAGCACACCAAGTGATCGAAACCGGTCCGATCTTCCTGATAGCTGTGTAATCAGTGCAGCTGAAGACGGTTCTTAGGGAGCAACAGAGAGAGAGTTCCTTGTGGAAAGTTACATTAAAAAAACTCATGTAAAAAGTGTTCTTGGTTGTTTGCTCATGAAATTAAAGTTGTTGAAATGAATCATGGATCCCATTTACTTAATCTTCCCTCCTGATAGAGTTGTTAGCAGAGGTTGGTCGGTCTGTTCTCGTCTCTTGCTGGCCACTCATGTCACCTGATTTGTCAGAGTCTGATTACCTTTTGTGTGGAACCATTGAGGTGTATTGCAACAACCCTCATAGTCTTCAAGAACTGTAGTAAAACATTTCAGATGAGGCTACAGCAGTTTCAGCAGTCCAGCTTCGACCTGCTTTCCACAACTTGCTGACCAGAGCCCAAAGGTGCCAAGAGATTATTAGCAGTCACTTTCAATATCTGCTATAAGCAGGTTAACGAAACAATCTCCTTTCCTTCGTCGTGTTTCTTTGTAACCTGGGACTCTGTTCTCGGGGCCGCTTTTATTCCCCACCCTGTATATACAATTTTTAAGTGATTTTAAAAATATGGGAATAGATCCATTTAAAATATTTTTTAATGTCCCTTGGAAATTACAGTGAAAGAAATTTTGAGGGTTTCTCTTATAAATTGTATGCTCATAAAAAGAAACATTTTATGATTAATTTTGACTTACATTTATGAAAAATTGCGATATTAGTTATAAATCAATTTGTATTATTGGAACAGAATTTTTTTGTCTTTTATATAAAAACTTTTTAAAATTAATTTTGCCTTACAGTTGCAATAAAAGTGTTAATTTTAATCGAAAAAATATTAAACGGAGATACATAATAATGAAAAATATTTCTATTATGTTTAAAAATTCATTCTTAGTTGAGTAAAGACTAAATGAATAGCTGTCAAGTGACATTTTTAAAACTCTCAAAGAAGTAAAGGAGATAATATAAAATATTATATTTATTTGTAAATACGCTAGTTTTTTATTGATGTAGTATAAAGATTTAACCATGCTGTCTTTTTTCCTTTAAAAATCTGATAGTTAATAAACAATGTTTGATTAAATAAGTTCTAATTTTGATACTCAGTTAAATTTTTGAATTATAAATATGATATTTTAGCGTTTAAATAACACGAGTTCTTTCAGATGTTTTAAATTTTAAGAAGGAATATCCACGCATACGTCAATGTGATGACACACTGTATATACATATTAACAATTATAAACTAAGGAAAAGTATTTTTTTTTGTTATATTTTAGTTTATATTATAATATATTTTATATTTTTTTATATAGATTGTATAAAAATGCGTGTAAAAAAGAATATCCCCATATTGCGTGTATTAGAATATCCATATTTACACGCAAAGAAAGGTAAATATTTAATTATATTATATATATAATTTCATTTTCTGTCAAATAATTCTCCACAAATAAAATTTGATTTACAAAAACCCTTTGAACCCTTTAAACGAAAATATTTTGTTTTTCTACTCGAGGGGAAGATCAGACACAGAGAGTAGTTTCCTTTACAAATAAGGAGAAAAGTACTTCTCTTTAATGTTAAAACAGTTTGTTCTACTTGTTCAAATAAGTTTGTTGTGTATTTTATTGAATGTTTCAGACTGCCTGTTTGCATTCGATTCGTTCACTGCAGCCTTGTAATATTGATCCACAATTAGACGATGTGGTCGATATAATTTGTAGTCTTTGTAGATTTATATTTGATTAAGTACCACAATTTTGGATAAAGACCCAAAAAATCAGACTGTGAATTTAATCTTTCTTTAATCATCAAAATACATTTACAACTCTCAGTTTGAGATGAATAACAATAGTTATCTCTTAAAAATGGATGGATTATATTATTTATGTAAAAATAAGAGAAGTAATGCAAGTTTTGCTAAGACAGCAAGATCAGACCTATATCTAGACTCGTTTTATAAAAGCCAGAGACTTAATAAAGAGAATTACAGTACCTTACACACATGGTCTCAACTCAATGGATCAGTGAGCCAGCTTACGTCGAAAAAAAATAGAGGAAGAAGTTTATTTTAGCTCTTACCTATTTACTTAAGTTTGGAAAAAAGGAACATGGGCTTCCTGGAAGAAATAAAATAAAAAAGGACGTACTAATGACAAAAGCGAAACTTACACTTGGTCTTGATCCACACCAAGCAAATATGAGGATTTTGAGGTACGAAATTTAATGCAGTGAGATTCTCAACCTTTTTTTTCGTTGCAGTACTTTTTTAACAATTTCAAAATTTGGCGGCGCTCTAACAATAAAATGTTTAAAAGCATTTTACTTATCTGTCATACACTTCAATCTATCCACGAAAGAATAAGATAAATTTATATATATATACCATTAATACCCTTATTTAATTTCTATAAAACGGTCGAATGATTCGTTCCGGAATTTATTTTTTTTCTCAGAGTATAATTAATAACTTTAAAAAAACACACCACGGCATTTTTCACAAAAGTGCCGCGGGGCATTGGTTGAGAATCATTGGTTTATATATATATATATATAATGTGCCAATACCTGCTGCACGATAGTGTTTATTTGAAGTTACGAGCCCAAAATCACACACACTATATTCATTTTATAATTACGTCTCCTTTATTTCCTCAACTGAGCTACAGTGTTTAGGCACACGTTCTAATGGTGAGATTGTAATACCACGAATGCATTCGTAGAAAATGATAAATATCAGCAAACTCAAAGATTCATCAAACAATAAATAATACCTTTTTCAGCATTAAGTCAGCAATAACACTTAAGGTATTTGATCACTTGCGACAACTTTTTAAAAAAAAAAATGGAGTTATGGGGATTTTTCTGTGGTTTTTAGATTTATTTAGTACATTTTCAGAAAAATATGCTAAAATTAAGAAAAGAAAAAGAAATTATTATTACTAAAATGGGAAAAAATGGGTAAAATTTACAAAAAATTACATAAACGGGGCCCAATCTGTACAAAAAGTTTATGAACGAAATTTTTAATTTTTCAATTCTGATGTGTTGTTTTGCTATTCATTTTTGAAATGACCTTCAAGATAAGAGGTATTTTAATTTTTACAAAAACTTTATCACTTTATCTTAGTTATTATATGGAATTATTTAAAATAACAGTGATTATATAAACATAAAGAACTGCAAATTTTGTAATAAAACAGTGATTGATAAATCTGAAAGTTAAAAAACTTCTACTATAATAAATACAGAACATACGGAAAAAAAATTCAGTTCATTATTTTCAAAACTTTTTTAGCAATCTCTGTCTCCGTTTGAACATTTTCATAAAAATACATTTCGAGTAAAACGCGTTTTAAAGTACGACATCTTGCTTAAAGTAATAGCATCTGCTTTTACTTAAACACTTGTAATTTTTGTTTTAGAGAATAGAAAATAATAAACTTGGTATTTTTATAAAGCTAATAAGATGGTCTGTAACATAAAATGATAAAAAAGTTAGTCAATTTTTGGCAAAATTCACAATTTTAGGGTAGTCGGATACCTTAAGTGATCAATAGATTGTAGGTCTATTACATGATGCGATACAGACATCAATACGTCATGGAGCTTACGAATTGTGATCTGAGAGATAAACGACTATTAATTTTCAACCATTGCCACAATTCATTCTCTTAGCGTGGGAATGGCACCATAAGTAAATGACGAGCAATCCCCCCCCCTCAATATGGCTCGTTTGATGAAATGTTGGGGGACAACGTTGGCTGGTTACTTTAAAGGGCTTCTAAGTTATCGTTTATAACCGTTCCAAATTCCATACGTTCGAAATCCAGATCACGTTAGTGTGATCACGAGTCTCAGAACGGAGAAAATGCAATCTCACATATGATACCGAGGGCCCTGAAGGGATTACATTTATGTGATCATGATTCTGAACGGGTTAATAAGGTGTATATTTGAAACTACACAAGGGATTTTGGCAACAGACCACCCTCCATAACTTGACCAAGGCAATTTCAAGCCACGATCAAGCGACGGGGACGACACCTGAGTTGACACCCAAACTTTCACACCTTACCGACGTGAGGACTTTGAGATTCGACAGATTGAACATGCATCATCCCCTTTAACGACTTGCCGGATTATCCCGAATTATCTCGGGTTCGCATATACTGCAGTTAATTATTATCCCGAGAAAACTCGGGGGAAGCAGAATTTGTCAGTACGATTTGTTTTATCACGGTTTTACTCAGCCTGGAGAAAATGAAAGGAAATATTCAGCTTTGATTGGCAGTTTGCAAAGTTTTGTTGGTTTCGTGGATCTTTGGCGGGACAAGTCAGTTGTTTTCCCTATTGTATAGTAAACTTCGGCTTGTGGATTAGAGAGTAATATCTGAAGAAAGATATTTCAGTTGAAAAAAAGTAAAATAATGGCGATGATTTTTCAGAGAGTGATTATGGTGGACATTGAAAATAGTGGAAGTGGTTCTTCTGTATGTAGCCTACATTTTGTACTGTAAATCAGGAGGTTCACGATCACCTACACAATTTAGAATGGAAGTGATTGAAAAATAATTTCTGAAAATCATTGTGATGAGTTTTTTGCCGCACACAGAAAGACCCAGCATTAGTCCTTCCCCACTCAGATTAACCTCTGGGCATTTTCCAGATGTTATTCCTGCTACTGAAAAAAAAATCTAATCCAACGAGATGGTGTATTCTGTGCTCTCGTAAAAGAGACCCTGTAAAGAGGTAAGCCAGTAAGAAAAGAGACCAGAGAGAGAGAGAGAGAGAGATACCAGTGTACAGAATGTCAGGTATCACTTTGTGTTGTCCCTTGTTTCAAAAACTATCATACAAAAACTGATGTTTAACTTCTTTCCAGTTACCCGAGATAACTCGGGATAGTAAACTAATGTTAAAACTAAATGCTTTTACACCTGTAAAAAATGAAAAATTCTACTTAAAACTTGCATATTTTGTTTTATTTCGTTTCCTTGTAATTAATAATAAAATAAAAAAATGTGATGATTTTTTGCAACTTTTTTCAAAAAAATATGTAAGGAAATCAGTTGGGGGGGGGGGAATATTTAGTATACCTAAACTGGAAATCGTGACTGGATAGAAGTAAGGTCACACACACACACAGCCTAGAGTTTGCGACTATTATCTTTAAGCTACCGTTGCAACTTAAATTACAGTAGGAGTTGGATAATTCTTTCTCTGGATTTCTATGTCAGATCAGTTAAGTTGTATGCATTTAAAGCAAAACAACTGCTATTATTCTTCACGATGATCTTGGTGAGTTTAGAATACGAATTTGTCGATGAAGCTGGTGACTTTATTTTTAGAGATCAAAATTGCACTAAAGCTATATTATAAATTTTTAGCTACTCATCGCCTAGTTTTTTTTATAGCCAGATGATGAGAGCGTAATATGAGCTATTTCCTCACGCTTTTACTACGATAACAATTTAAATAATGATTTTAACAATGATGAAAGATAACTATATACTTAAAAATTTATTCTATTTTTCAATTATGAAAATATTTTAATAAAATTTTACTTGAACTCATTAATAGAAATTTTATTGAAGATTAATGAAAACTTTCAGACTTGGGAGGGGGATGACAGGCAGATAGACTTAAAACTTTACATAAAAATTAAGTTCTAAAACATTTCAAAATTAACTACGGAAATAAAAAAAAGGCTGAGTGTTTTCTTTTTCAGTTTTTAATATTGAGGGGAATATTTAAAAATGAAATAAATAATATATTTAGTATGAACTTCAGCTGAATATTTCATGTACGATTGGACTATAAAATAACACCAAAGTTGTAAACATAATTAATTCTATTTACTCATAACTTAATTAATATTGTTAGTTTTTACATAGATCTTACAGACAAGCTGAAATATAAATACATTTGTTGTATTTATAATGTGTTGATAGTAAAATATCTAATGGTATGTTTTATTTCGAAAGAAATAATACTTTGTTCGACTTTTCCTAGAAATTGAGTTTCCATTTCTTTTCCGTTATTTTTAATAAGACAAGCTTAAATTTCTATATCATTACATTCTTTCAAGGTTATGTGTTTTTTAATTTTCTGGTTCATCAGAGCCATCTCTCCAATTAAGAAGTTTGACTCCAGCCAAAAGGGAAAAGAATAAATCCCATTACCTCGCAGAATATTTTCTTGAAGAGAGAGTAAGAGAAACTGCAAATAATAATCCGGCAGTCTTGATTCTAGAAAAGAAAAAAAAAATGATTATTTTTTTATTAACATTTAACTTTGTGATTTAAAAGGAATATAAAAGTGTCGTGAATGCAAAGAGAATTTAACCATTTGTTTGCAAAAGTGGAATATAAGAGGATAAAAATCTCACCGACAACAGTGTTTTCAGCTTATAATATTTAGAATAATTATGGCGAATTTAAAGCATTTTAAATCAATTCATGTAATAGATGGAAAAAAGTTAACACTTTGAACTGATATTGCTTAGTCAAAAATCTTTGAAACTATACCTATTTTATGATAATGTAAATACAAAAAAAAAAAAAAAAAAAAAAAAAAAAAAAATTGGTATAGTTTTTTTACGTAAACTTTGTCTGCAATTGTAGCATGTGCTTTAATGTCTTCTAAATTAATTCCCGGTGAAGTTGTTCGTAAAATATTTTCATGCTCAGCACAACAGGCCCCCCGTTCTCAAATCATCTCTAAATTATAATCTATCACAAATCGAGCACCCGTGACCTAAAGGATTATCAACGAATCGCTTTTGAAGATCTTAGTGAGCATTTTTATGGGAGTCATAGTCTTTGTAACGTAAGATAGAATTTATTATTGGTTCACATGCATCAGTTCCATCACGCACTAGAGGGCTCTGTACTTCTTGATGCTACCGGGTGGTTCACAAAGTCCGTATTAATCTGTGCTGTCATTAGAAGAGTCTCAATAGCATTCCCATCATCGGTCATTGAACTCGGCATTAAGAGTATTTTGCAATGTTTTTTTCCGTGCTCGATATTCTCTCATGCACTTTGATGGAGATATGGCAGTAGCACTTGATGAATTAGCACTATTTTTCTTTTTTTAAAACTTTTTCGAATGGACTTGCTGCTAGTTTTTCTTTTTTTTCCTTCCACGAAACTGTTTTCCTCTTCGTGTACTTGATTTCGGCATTCTAACTAGAATCAATAATAATTCAACGCAAATGAAAATTAAAAAAAAAAATTAGCTGCTGAACACATCGCTATGCAGCAAAAAATCTATTTCAAAAAGGCACGCTTTTGCTGAAAGAATTATTTTGTCTACACCGTAACGCACACGCTGCAACACATACAACAGTTGATAGATGTTCCCGTGTCTAGGGGGAAAAGAGGAGGGGGGAAATCATCCAACTTTTTCAAGGATATGACGCAAGTCACGTGGTGCCCGCGCTCCCTTTTCCTCCCGCTCGCTATCTCCTCACCATGGGGACGATTCGGGGGGATGAGGGGGAAACCGCTACTTCCGTTCGGTTTTTCACCCTAACGTAAAACTAGGTAAATTTCCCATTCACTATCGCCCCTAAAGAAGTTTCACTTAAAAAAATAACATAAAAATGTCGAACCCTTTAACGTGTGTGCTCCAGTTTATTCGAGCGTGCTGAACTGGTCAAACTGTGTATACACGAGATAATTTGAGTGGGGTCGTATTTTATGCTGTTGTAGTTTTCCCACTCGAATATAAACGGAAGTCATTCGCATTTGTGAGACTAACTGCGATCTGTCGTCGTGATTTCTTAAATTCAGATAAAGGAAATTGTTTCTTATATTTTACGATTTTTTTTATTAAACATCAGCATTTAAAACGCGTATGTTTTGTACAAAAAATTAAGATTTCAGAAGCAAATTAGTAGAAAGACACTATCACAGTGAAACAATTATAAAAAATTCGGGTAGATCTTCTGGAATTCTACGACTAACAGAATGTTATTTCCCCCTAGTTTTGTTCTTCTAACATCAAAAAAGAAGCTTCCACTAGATACTGCGCTGTGTGTTGTGCTAAAAGTTATAGCAAAGAAAAAGGGAAAAGAAAAAAAAAGAAGAGTCGTTATATGTGTAATAATTAAAATGTTTGGCCATGTGCTCCATTACCTTACTTCCAAATATAATCCACAAAAGAAAATTTAAATAATTTTTTAAAATAATAAATACTACTATTATTATCATTTCTGTTGAAAAAGTACAAATAAATATTTTTTTATTTATACTTTTTTATTTATACCGATAATTTTTTTTAAACCACTATTCTCGAATAGAAAGATAGTAAAAGTAAATTTATGTGCAAGATTGCAATATTCAGCTCTTATCTGCAATGGGGACCAAAATCCAAAATCCAAGTAAAAATTTTGATTCATTTTGCAATTTTTAAAGAAATGTTTTTTTGCCAAAATGAGATTTTAAAATGTGTTTTCATCAATAAAAAAATTGATTTCTCTATTATTGTTTTTTAAAAAAAATGTTTGCATTAAGGGGTTAAATAAAAGTTTTTGAAATTCTATAATGACACATATTTTAGAAGAATGTAAATAAAAACTTTAAAAAATGCATTAAAACGTCAAATAATGCATAACGAGAAATCTATATAAAACTAAATATAATCAGTCTGGTCTCAAAATATTTCGCTTTCTTTTTCATCAGCGTCAAAAATAGAAGACGGATTAGACACAATGAAAATAAACTCTCTGAATTTATTGAATGACTTATACGTCATCCAAAGACAAATGAAAAACTGGAAAAAAATTGAGACTGTAGAATTAATATATAGAATCTGGGCCTTGAGTCACAATCGATAAAGCTGTTTCAAGAGTAATGTGAAGGTGCTCTGATGCTTTGATGAAGGCAATAAATTTAGCGTGAGTAATAAGTTATGTTTTTAACACCTTCTTTTTTAATTTAATTTCTTTTTTTTTCGAGTTTTAGAGAAAACGAGTCGATTTTCAATAGCTGGAGTGAATGCTGAGTTGATTTATATCTGCCCTTTTATTATATGGCTTAAAGGTAAAAGATAAAAATTGAAGTAACCAGATTTTAATGGAAAATTTTAACTCTTAAAGTATAAAAAGATTTAAAATTACGTAAAAAGCTTTGGAATAATATGTTTATACCACATTTTTTATGATGCCATTTCACCGTTGAAATTTAGTGGAAGATTTTCATGATCCAATTAATCAGTTGTTCACTCAGGAATGAAATGAAAACCCGTGTCTTAAGATTCAGGAAATTATTCTTAGGGTGTGACATTTTCTGAAAATTACTGCTTGAAATTTATGAGTAGGTATAAAAGTTCTCATAATTCAGAAATTAAAAAATAATCAAAGTTTAAAAAAAGAGCTAAATTTTAATCTACTGAATAAATTAGTTGGTTTAGTAACAAATTTAAAACTTGCTTCTTAGTAATTTTTTAGAAAAAAAAATTAAAGTATATTAAACATTTTTTTAAGACTAAAGTTACTAATAAACAGGATAATGTATAATATCTCTGTTAATCTAATAAGATGATATTATAGTTATATCTAAAACTTCATCTAAAGTAATTAATAACCAAAAACACAAAATTTGATTGTAAATATGCTGTAGGATAAACACCACTATAGTAATAAAGCAGTATGATTTTCTTAAAGATATATCATTATAATGATTTTTTTTCCGTTTCAACTTTATCCTTATATTAAAAGGTAAATATCAGTACTTCGTTTAATATTTTTACATCTAATTAAGTAATAAAAATAAGATTTAAGTTCACAATTCTTATTTTGTTTTGACACTTTCTTATCTATACTAAACAATAAGCGGTTGCATCACCACCACTGATTTTCTTATGGAGAAAATTGTTCCATTTTTTAGTTGCTGTGTTCATATATAGTATAAACATACATACATAATCTACTTCCTGTAGTTAACGAATGTCAGCGTGATATGTTTTAAAGCCTTATGATAAAAAATTATGTTTATGTATGTGGGAGGATATTCAAGTATATAATGATTTATATTTGATGAAAGTTTAGATATTCGGAAAAGTTTTTAATATTAATAAACAAAGGTTACCCTTAAAAAAATTCATTATAACTGAAACTATTAAAATAAATTTGAAAATTATGTTTTGCTTATTAAAGAAAGTAAAAGTTTGAAAAAGCAAAATTCTTAGAAATTTTTTTTTTATTTTGAAATTTGAAATTTATTTCTATGGACTCATATACAAGCATAGTTTAACATTTGAACATTACAGCCTCACTAATCTAGTTAAAATACAGAAGAAAAAAATAGTATTTTAGTTTTTTGATTACCTTGATTTCTTGAACTTGATCTTTATAATCTCGTTCACTGACGCCCTTGGTGAAAGCCACTGTCACATTCATTTGTTCCAAATCCGTGTTTAGCTTTGTCATAGGCTGGAAAAGACATTTCTTTTTTTAAAAAAAATCTGTGAAGTAATACTGAATAGTGCATAATGATTATTGCACCAAAAGGGTACGTCCAGAGTATTATTACTAAGTAAAAATGAACGGAACCATTTTATGAATCTTTTCAGTAAGAATGCAAAAATAATTAAAAAAAGATTACATATACAAATTCAACTTTTTTGAGCAACAACAAACATGTAAGAAGTAAACTGAAATGGAGGCTGATATCACTAACAACATAATAACATGGAAGGAGAACTCGTAATTTTTTTTACTTAAAATTATTGAAAGGGTAAATTAAGTAGTAGAGTTTCTCATAGTTTAAGTAAAGGATTTTTAAGCCATTGATTTTTAGAACATTATTGAGACTTTAGCAATTCAATCAATTGCAGTTTGTATGCTTTTTGATGATATACAGAATATTTGCTCTTAGGAAATCAGAAAGAATAATTGAAATTATTTCACTTCATTTTAGTTTAAATATTAAACACACAGAAATTCAGTAGGGTTTTTTTTTCTTGATAAAGACTGAGTGGGTGAGTGTTTTATTAGAACAGCACTATAAAGTAACACGAGGGATGGATTTCGTAATTTTGAGCCTCGCTTGAGTGAAGAGAACAACGCTTAAGCTGGCACTCTTCTCTCTAAATTACCAAATCCCACCAACGTTAGGACTTTGAGCCTCGACAGATTTAATGTGCATCAGACTCTCTATACATCGGAGTTTCAGTGGCACTTTGGCTCGAACTCATGACAAGCTGGCCACGATAATCACTAGGCTACCGTGGGGCCATTCGTGATAAAGAATATAAGCGAAAAAAAGTTTTAAGCTTTAAAAATTTAATACAACCTAGAGGAAATAGAATTTTGTTTTGCCTTCTGACAAAATAATTTTGAGGCTAATTTTAATGTCTTATTTTACAAGTTTATACTCAGAAACACATTTATTTTTTTAAATAATCAATTAAATGTTTTAATAGAAATTTCGACAAAAAAAATCAAGATTGATACAACAATTTAAAAATGTCAAAAAGGGTTTTTTAAAATTATGTGACAACAATTGCATCCAGAATAATAATTATTATATTTAAATAAAGACAACAAGAAAAGTATTATAATCTGAAGTGCCGAAAATTCTGTTTCTATTTTTGAAGTAAGTGTTAAATGAATAAAATTTCAAGTACATTCTTGCATTTCATTAACTGAAGTATGAGTGTAAGATGTTTAAAATGAGTGCTGTGAAAAAAATCTTGCTTTAAAATCAGCGACATTGAGAAAATTAATTAAAACCTGAATATAATTTAACGAGGAATGGAGCGTAATTAAGGAATTTTTGTCGAGTTTTTACATGGTACTAGGAATTCTAAAATGATATCGAAAAAGTGTGCTTTATTAGATGAACATTCTAATTTTCGTTTGAAATAAGA
Source organism: Trichonephila clavata (assembly GCA_019973975.1). Lineage (NCBI taxonomy): Eukaryota > Metazoa > Arthropoda > Arachnida > Araneae > Nephilidae > Trichonephila > Trichonephila clavata. The sequence continues at coordinate 87,741 of BMAO01033240.1, read as the reverse complement.
GAAGAATATGACATATTTCCACTAATATTATTGAAAGGTATGAGATAAAAATGCAAATGTTATTGTCATACTTTGACACAGTCATTCTATCCCTTTTACATTTTCTGAAAAAAATCAATTATCATCGATCATAAAATTCAGTACATTTCTCGGAATTTTAAAACTAGAGATTACTTATAACGCGATACCAGAAAATAAATACTTTCGCACGACTTTTAAAAGTTTTCGATTAACGGAAAAGGAATAAAACGGTCCTCAAGAAGCGCGATAACCCTGAATAAGCATCCTTGCACGACTGCATGAAAAAAGACCAAACTTTCATGATCTAAATTAAAACTATTTCTCCTTCAAACTGCCTTCATTCAATCGCGCCTCAGAACCGAAAACTCATTTCGTCTTAATGCGAAAATGATTCGGGGAACGTACGTTACGAGACTAACGATTGGTTCAACGATGAAGAGATGGGCAGCAGACTTCCGGAGAAGATAAGAGATTATTTTTTAACAAAAAGCAGCAGATCAATGAGGAAAATTTAAACATTTCTTTAAAAAAATTACAAAAATAAAAAAAGTTTTGAAGTTTCTTGAAATGCGAAATTTGAGTATGCCATGCTCGAATGATACTTTAAAATAGAGTAATTTGTATCGTAGTCGATAAAATGTAGTATTTTAAATTGCCACATTTAAATTGGGCTGAATCATAACATTTAGGTTTCTGTCGATTTAGTTAAAATTGTATCGAAGTTCTGGGACTATAAGGGGGTATATTCTACAATAAAATAGAAGTTTAGTCCTATGATCCTAAGAAGCTTTTTTGACTGTTGCATTGTGGACAAAAGAAAAAGTTAAACTCACCAGAGAGTGCTTATCTCCTTGTTCATGCAAAGTGGCAACCGTAAACCATTTATGATAAAGAACGAATGATAAGAGGGCTGCATTGTGAGATGAGTCTGGAGCCACAGTTCTGAAGAACATTGGAAAGTTTTTCCGATCACTTAGAGCAGGAGATGTTGCTCCATAGGATATCTATCGAAAATACAAATATAATATAAAGAGAATATATATATATATATATATATATATATATATATATAACAATCTACTGCAGAACATATGTACTATGATTTATTTAAAAACTTTTACTTTAAAATTTTGTGAATGTTCAAATAGTTCTTTATATTCTTGGATTTAGATAAGGGGTTTTTTAGTCAACTAACCTTCTCAGTATATAAATTTTCATTTTTATTATTTATAGTTTATTTTCAAAAAAGTTATTTCATAAGTGAAATTGTTAAAACATTAAAGCCATTTCTTTTTAATTTTATATTCTAAGTAAATGTTTAAGGATTTGCATTTGAATGGTTTTAAAGAATATATATTAATATATGTTAATACGCCCATTTTTTATGTTTTTAAATATTAAATTGATTTAATTTTGTTATGTGATCGCTGTTAAAGTATTAGTTAAAAGAAAGTTACATATTTTTGATGACTTCAGATGAATTTACACCACTTTCAAAGTCAACAAAATGTGAAAATCATATTAAATATGGGATTTCAATTGAATCAGACCAATTTTGTTATGAAATTTTTATTGATGGTAAAAATGAAGTGAAAAAACATTATTTGAATATTTCTTCAGGTAATGTCATTTAAATTACTGTAATTATAATTCGCCATTTTTAATTTTCATCATTAATCATTATCTACCCAAATTACATTGAACGAACACCAATTTTTATATTATTAACAGAGTTGTCACATTTTTAAAAATGAAGTTGAGACATTATGTAGCATTATTTTTGAACTAAATATGTCTTTGTGGTAAGTTGACTCTCACCCTTTTCAAAGCAAATATATTTGTAATTTCGTTCATTACTCAAATTTATATTGACAAATTGTTGAAAACTTTGAAGGATTTTTTTGGGATACTGCTTTTAGATAAAAAATTAATAGCATTCATTATAATCACTAATTAATTTTTAATTAAAAATGGACTTGTACACTATACTTTTAAGCAAAATGTCTCATCTTATTTATAAAATTATAATAAAAAAGTAATATAAAAAAATTTAAAATCATTGCCGTCAAAAATTTTATTTTGTAGTCGCTTTTTTTCAAATAATTACAATTAATATAAATATGTATATGCATATAAAATAATCACGATATTAAGTGGCAATTAAATTTTATTAATTATCATTAAAGTATCGTATTGTCATCTAAAACAATTGTGTATATAAAATTTCAGTTCAACTAAATGCTTTAAAATGTGAGAAAAAAAAATCTTTTTAAAGTTTTGACCCAAGTCGCTAAAAATGAAGCCAACGTGAGTGTACCTGTAATTCAATAAATAATTAGTTTCAGCAATTTAATTTTAATGAATTATAATTAAATTATCGTATTGTCACCCAAAACAATCGTGTATAGAAAATTTCAGCTCAAATGAGTGCTTTAAAATGTGAGAGGAAAACATTTTAAAGTTTTGACCCAAGTCACCAAAAATGATACCAACGTGGCTGTATCTGTGATTCTTTGAATAATTAGTTTTAATCACTTAATTTTTATTAATTGCAATTAGATTACCGTATTGTCATTCAAAATAACTGAGTATATAAAATTTCAGCTCAATTGAGAGCTTTAAAATGAATTTTATTAACGATTGAAAATTTGAACGAGATATATTAGGGAGATTGTGAACACACATAAATAGTAGGAATTAAAAAAAAAACAATAAAGCAAAGATTTTTATTAAAAATTTCAGAATACTAATATGTGGAAACTAAATAAATAAAAATATTCTGAATATCTAAATTGATATTTTTAAAATATATTTAAGATTTATATAGTAATTGTTTTATACTTCTAATTCTTATAAAGCTGAATTTCATCACAATAGGATTCAAACAGGTTCAAGACAAAGTTTTTCTCATACCTTAATTAAAATGAACTCATAGAATTTGTCTTTAGAATGAAGAGATTTTCGCTCCTAAGAAATTTAAAATTAAGACATTTTTATATTTAGTTTTGCCGTATCTGAATTTGAACACTCGATTTTTTTTATCCATAAATCAACTTCTTAAGAAACATTGCTTGGTAAATTGCATGATCTAGGAATCACAAATTAATAACTATTTTAAAATAAAAAATAACTGTTAGCAATATAATTTAATAAACATTCTATTTCTTTTATGGTTATTAGTTAACTTAGTTGTGTCAACTTTAATTAAACTTGAATTTTGCTACTTACTTGTACAATATTCCATCGACTGACCACTCTAGCAAGTCTTTCGGTTACTTCAGATGATCCAGTTCCAAGAATCGTCGTCATAACGGGTTGACGGTAAAGTGAGTGAAAAAAAGCGTCAACAGAAACTCCAGAATCACACTAAAACACAACCAAAAAACATTATGATGAAAAGGTAAGTATAAATAAAAATACATGAAATCAGTTCTAAGTTGATAAATGACATTAATGCATTTGTTATGATAACTTTATTTCCTAAAATTGAAATCATTGTATAAAGCAGAGGTTCCCAAACTTTTTTGTCTCATATACCCCTTGCCATGCTTTTCGGTTTGGGGCAGACTCCTGCTTAATGAATATTGATGTTTTGCAAATTTATCAACTTAAATGTCTTTTTGATATATGGTACTACTACTTCTACTTTAAAAGAACTAAATTTCTAACTGTAAGGAGGTATAGTGTTTAAAATTTAAAAAAAACATATGTTAATTAATTAAATTAAAAGTTAATTAATAAATAAGACTGTTAAATAAACTAACTAAACAAAAAAAAAAATGATTTTAATGGGAGGGATGAATCTCTAGCACTACAATATCAAATTTTCAACATTTGGTATCAATCTTGTCGGACTTAACCTTAAATTTCCTCTGTTAGTGTCTAGTTTTCTTTTTCTTTTGTAGATTGGCAACCGCGCTGAAACTCCTTCACACTAGGAAATGCAATGAAAAACTTCCTCACGATATTATATAAGTTGAGACAAATAACAGGTTTGACTTTTTAAAGCCAAAATTGATGGCATCCGTTTCTAAACTTAAAGACCTTGGTTAGAGCTTATTACGATCAGTTCCTATTGTAATGTGACATTTTTTTTCAATATGACCTTATGAATTCATTGCCTACTGTGGTATTGCCACACAGTCAAAGTATTCTCAAACCTGGTTTCAAAATATGAATAAAAAGCATTTAAATGCTGAACGTAGGTTAAAACGTTCTGACAGATTGTCTATGACAAATTTAGGAAATTCAGGGCCTCCATTATTATAATTCCTTAGCTTAACTCGAGAAAGAAAAGTTGAAGTGGTTCTTGCTTTAATAAAATTTATGCTGTCACCTTGTAAATGCAAATTAACCTCATTCAATTTAGTAAATAAATCTGTTGAAAAAGGTAAAATTTGGTTTCCACTTGATTATAAATTTTTAAAATTATACTCACGGTCTAGTTTAATGAGAGCCTCTATCACTTACACCTCATGGACCCCCAAATTAATTTTTGATTGGCGAAGACCCCTTGGAAGTCGTCATAGACCCCTGGGGGTCTGTATAGACTACTTTGGGAACCACTGGTATAAAGCATAAAAATAAGTTAAATGTTATATAATAGAAATACATTTTTATTTAACCATATATTAAATTTTGATAGTCTTTTTTCCAATGGGGCTGCGTTTTTTAGCAACTTAGCCATTGCAGACATGGCAAGTCCCAAAACGTGAGAGGTATTTCATGGTGGCACCATTTAGGGGCGGCCTTGTTACCAAATTTGGACTCTTGAATTAATTTGATTTGAATTCAAGGTTTCGCCGGATACTAAATATCGCCGTAAATTAATTTTACCGAGAGTACCAGAGCCAAATTGATATGCAATTGATCTTTTACATACCGCCTAGTCAAATGACATTCATGCCTACGACTTTGGCATCTAGAAAATCTATCGACTCCAGCCGGGGTTGAACCCACAACATCAGGCTTACAAAGCGGGCTCGCTACCTTTAAGCCATCGGAGTAGACAAATTTTGATAGTATAAGATGAATTTGTTCAAAAGTAAAAGCCTGCAAATTTTCAAATTTTATATAACAAACTTTAATGTTAAAATATACAATTTTTCTTTTTTAATTTAATTATGTTTTTCTTCAACAAAAGAGTTTTCCGTAAATATTAAATACATTTTCTCTAAAAACTAAATTCTATTTCATAAATGCGTGATAATTATTCTCATAGTTATGTAAGAACGACCCACTTAACTAGCAACAACAATGTTTCAGAAAGGAGCATAATTTATCAAGCAGTTCTAGCGAGTGACATGCTTTTGATCGATGCTCTTGCTTTCGCTACATTTAAGTTTAAATTTCTCGGTGCAGAAAGGCCGACACTATTAGCTCTTTTCTCCAGTTTGGAGCAAATACTCGGATATATTTTTTTTAAGAAATCGCTTAAGTAAAAAAAATGAGGGTAATATATCACTGTACTTAATAGCTATACTATATATGTTCTTACACAGAAACTTCGATTTCAGAAACTAAAGGATTATTGCATAAAATTCAACACTACATAAATTGATTCAGCATTATAAGCAAAACTCACCTTCATCCGTTTTGTTTTTTCAGCTACTAAGTGAATTATTTTTTTTATTCAACATTTATGCTAAAAAAGTAAAACTCTCACCCTCATCTGTTTTGTTTTTCCTGCTACTAAGTGAATTAATTTTTTGTGTGATTTTTTTTAGAAAACTGAAAAAAGCCCGTTACCGGCTATTCAATTTGGAACAACAAGAAAGAAATAGATCACAGATTCGAAATTTGAACGATGCATGTATATCGTAAATGTATAGAAATGCTTAAAAATTATGAACACATATAACACATAAGCAGTTTTATAAAAAATAATAGAAGAAACTGAATTTTTATACTGTCAGCATATTTATGTGTTATTTTAGTTTATTTGAAGATTTTAGTGTAGTTCTCTCATCTATAATATAACTTATTTAACCCTTTGATGGCTATGGGAAACTTTCCCCCTATTTTTAAATTGGTGATTGTCTAATTGAATTATAACCTTATCTGAATTTTTATATATGTAATATTAATGTAGAACGTGTACCGAATACAGTAAAGTAAACAAGAAAGCTTAGAAAAAATAAGAATTGTCAAACGAATTGGCTCCAATGATAAAATATTCGTGAGCTGTATTCTTATTTTTATGACTTATTTCAGTTATTATGTCGCGTAATAATACATTACGGTTTTTTCTCACATGTTTTCTGTTATTCAGTATGAATATCATTTTTTCTGCTATAATAAAGTATATTTGAATAAAGGAAAACAAACCCCTGACAAAAATACACATTGATACAAATTGAACTGACACCTTGATCCAAAAATAACTACACATTGTAATGTATTTTTCTTATGATTTTTATTTATTTTACGTCTAAACAAACTAGTTACATACTAATATTTACTCTTGGCAATCTTATAGTCCTGTATGTGTTAATCAAGAATCTGATTTCGATTTAAGGGGAATAGTAACAAACCATTTCCCTACCTTTCATCTCTAAAAAAGGGAGCCATTCATTTCTCTGAAGGTTTAAAGAAGATGGAACTGACTAACCTCATAATTTTGAATCATGATCATCTGAGAAGCAGATACCGGAGCTAGAACTTCACTCAAAATTTCTACTCCTATGCAGATAATGAGTTGAAGATTAGTAGTATTTAACGTGACTTCTATTATCTGATATGACGAAACTGTACTACGCTGAAACCGGAAATTAAAGCTCACAGTAGTCAAAATTTGACCGTTGTGGTGGGAATTTGAAATTGATTGGTCTAGGATGGGAATAGTGATCTTACTGGTTAGAATGGTCTGAGAGGACTGAAATGACATGACTAATACAGATGACTAGTTATTAGAACAGATCAGAATGTAGCTCAAGAATAAGAAGGTTAAATATACGAGGTTAAATATACGAACTCAAGTCATGTTGGGATGCCCGGCAATGAGAGGGCCGACCAAAAAGCCAATCAGGGAGCCGAGTCGTCTCAACCGGAAGTCCCCTTGACTCTCAGAAGAGCAAAGAGCATTATATCTACATTTATCGATAAATATACAACCGTGACCCAAAAAACCAAGAGCCTTGGAAAGCCTTGGGAAACTCTGGTCACTATGGGTCCAATCCCTAGGCACCTGGAGATAGCCTAGGCTGTTGCCTGCTTTCGCCTAACCACCGGACATGACTTTTTGGGAGCACACCTCCACTGGCTTGGCCTGGCTGCTGACGAGGCCTGTCTACTCTGTGGCCATGTCAGAATGAAATGGTGACTACCTGCTCCAATACACTAGACTCGATGAATACTCGACTGACGACATTGTTAGTCGGTACTGGGCGGCTCGGCATCAAATGGTCAAGAAGCCAAGCACGGGCGTTAGATAAATAAATAAAAAATAAAGGTTATAATTTATTGAACCAAAAAAATTATTTGAAAGCAAGCATTGCTCCGTTTAATCTTTACTGCAAAGTGTATGGAGTTACGATGGCTATTTGAGTCATAGTAATGAGCCTTTTGAAATATTTTAGAAAAGAAATCTGTTTGAAATACCAGAGTAATAATAATTTTAATATAGTGACACAATGGAGGTAGTGGGTGTTTTGTATTAGGTATTCAAAATAATTCCAAAGTAAAACTGCTACTCCATGATTGGTCAAGCAGCTGAAATTATGTTTTGCGGTGCCATTGATCACCAGTTTCACACGCATCTTAAATAATCAGTTCCTTATCTTGGAAATGTTATAACCTCCAATTATCCTACACAACTGAGAGCCTTATTTATTAGATCTACCTATCTAAAATACACGAAAGCTTGCAATGCGTCAAATTGTGTATTTTTCATAGGTATTATGTTAATCTTCCATTTTTTTTGAAGCTGCAGTTTCGGGAAGATTTTTTTTGAACATGAGTTAATATTCTTTGAAGTTTCACTTAGAGTAATTGCTCTCTTCTTTCAGTGAAAATTTTGTATGATAATTATTTTCTAAGATGTATAAGTGTGACAGAGAGTTCCTTGTGGAACTGGATAGTTGTTAGTTAAACGAGAAGCTAGCGATTAGCAGAGGGGCGATTTGTATCTTAAAAATTAGATTTATAAATTAACAGTACTTCATTACCTAGGTATGAGCACTTATTAACGCTAGAAAGACTGAAATTTAGTGTATACTTATATTGTCCAAAAGCAGTCAAAATGACTGCATTGTGAAAAAATAACTAATGTGTAAAGAAATTTGTTTAAAATTAATTTTTAATATTTTTCATATTATTTATAGTCACATAACAAGTTATTAGTAAATATTAATAAAAAAATTTACTTCACTTAGAAAAAAATATATTCTAAGAAATTCTAAGAAATGGTGTCATATACGTTATTGTTTTTCTATTTGAAATTGAAAAGCAGTCAAAATGACTTCCTTGGGAAATCTAGAGTATGTTAATAGTGGAACTTATGTGGAAAGTTCTAGGAGAGAAGTCTTAGTGATAGTCGGATCCAAGGCTATCAACGTATTTACCGATGCTTCTGCATTTTGTGGAAGCAAATGTTCAGAATGTCTGTAATCTTTCAGATAAGTTAAATTTTGTTTATTTAAATACTGGTTGATCATTCTTATAACTCTTATATATAAGTAGGGTCAAATTCACAAATAAATACATTAGTTTAAAGATATATGTTGGTGGTAATTCCTAGTGTTCTGTTTCATGACATCTACCTAGATATAAGATCGAGTTCAAGTCACAATCTCTCGAGAGCAGAACGAACGGAGTTTGACAGTCAGGCTTTGGAGAGATTACTCCAAAGTATTTTATATTTGTTTGATTTCTTAACTTATCTCGTTCCCAGATGCACAAAGAGCTGAAATGTGACTACTATGGATATCGAATTAGTCTCATGAACTATAAATGCCTCTAGTTGAAGATACGAATATTGGTTTCATTTTGTATCTACGTGTTTTCATATGATTTTCATGATGTTTTACACTAAACACATACATGAATGTTTTGAGAATCCAAGAGTTATCTAAAATTATACGCGCTTTAACTTTGTAGTGTAATATTTCTGTAATAAATCTGATTAAATTAACTTTCGTTAAATGCATTATCAAAATTTTGATAACCATAAATTCATTGATTAAATTAATTTTTAATGTAAATAACCACCATTTAAATCAAATGTAGTACATAAATTAATTTTTTTCAAGTTTCCCTTTATTTATCTAACGACTTAGAAAGGTATATTTCTGAAATTCATCATAAATCTTGATTTTTATGTCGCTATTAGCTATTTTATTATTTGTCATACATTTCTGTAATTTTTGTATGCAAAATTATAGAAAATTCAGAAACTTTATTAAATATTAATAAATTGATAAGATCTTTTTTCGATAAGCATTAAAATATTTCCTTAAGATCCAAATTGAAATACCTTATATATAAAAATATGCACTGCTTACTTTGATTTTGAATACCTACAAATAATGAAATTTCATTTAAATAATTTCATACATACTTATTCCCTTTAAAAATGTAAGCATTATCAACATGAGTTGATAATAGATAGATAGATCTGGCTTTTAAGAAGAGTAAAATGACAAAGAAAACATAAAATGAGATCAAAAGTATTGAAAAAAAAGAAGCAGAGTATTTATAGTAAATTCAGATTTCAGAGAGTCTGAAGTAATAAAATCATTACTAACTTAATGACACACATAATGTAACAATAAGTTAGTTTGAAGCATTATGCAACTTTGTTTTTAAAATTGGAGCATTTTTAAACTTTTTAATGTATTTCTGAGCTCCATGCAAGAACAAGTTTCTTCCAGATAACTTATAAAAGACAGCTTAGTTTGTATTTTTAAAAATAAAACGAATTAATACTTTTAAATGTAATCTAATGTTCTTATAATATTTTAAAGATTTTACTACTACTATTACTATTTAAAAAGAAAGGAGAGCAATCAAAGATGTGTGTTACTAAGAAATATACATATATTTTTGTTTACTGTGAGAGAGGAAGGTGTTTCGTGTCTCTGGTGGAAAGAAAAAATTTTCTAAATCTTTTAAATACAGCTAATGATAACAAAAAAGAAATTTAAAAACGTCCATTAAATAAGTGATTAAACGTATTGAACCTAATCGTGATTCTCTTTTTAAGCGAAAATCCATCTTATTGTAAGCTGTATTTTTACATTAGCTTAAAAAAATTACTTAATCGCATTTGTAACATGATTGATTTTTTTTTAAATAAAGGAAAGTGCTCTCTTGGATGAAATTTCACCATTAGTATCGTTAACATTTTTTTGCGATAACATTTAAGGTTCAAGGACGTGTGTGCTTGTTAGATATATAAATCACCTTTTATATTCCTTTTCTTTTGTCCTTGGTTTTATTTTATAAAATCAACTCTTAATTATCTGTATTCTATAAGGATGAAATTGAGTGCAATGGTTATTTGTATAGTTTTCGAAGTTTCTTAGGAATTACTTAGGATTCGTACGTATATTTAGCAAATTATATTAGAATATTATCAATTAATGAATGATAAAAAGACACTTCATTGCCATATTTAGTTTGTGTGAATTAATATGACTTAAGCAAGATATCTGAATCAAAGCTTACAGTTAATGTTAAACTGCTAAAATAATAAGTGTTATTATGTAAAATATTAAATTTAAAGAGTAATTGAAATTTCTTGTTGAAAAGACTCCAGCAACAGACGAAATTAAGTTTTCTTCTTATTTAAATAGATAATAAACATATATATATATATATATATATAATCAAAATTTCTCTACAATAGAGAGATGAACCACATGATCAATACATAAAAGAATATCAATTGCCAGATAACAATACAACAGAATTTAGAAGGAGATATGAAAGATTGAAACAACAGAGCAAAATACAAAAGAATGGATGCTTCAGTATTATTAACATTGCTGACTTAGGACAGCTAGTATACATAAAATTTTTTAAAAAAAATCCTTTTGTATAAAAGTGGGGTTGAACATGTTTTTTGGCCAGCCAACCTTCCCCCTTTTTTTTGTTAATAATACCGAGCAAATACCAATTGGAAATAATGGATAGGAAATCTAAATCCATTATAAGGAAGAGGTAACTTACCCAAAAATTGCATACTGAAATGCAGAGCCCGCGCTAAATCTGAGTACAATAACCAAGTTATTGCCAGATTCTGGACCCAAATACAATTTCAAAACAAAGCAAAGGCTGAAAAATAGCACTTAGCAAAAGTATGAAAAGAATAGAAATAATAAAATAAGAAATGTAAACATACTACCATTATCTTAGAGACTCTTAATATAGTTTAAAAGTTATAATATATTCTAAAAAAGTAATTTTATCTAAAACTAGAAACTGGGGGTATTTAAAAACTATCTAGGAAGAATAATAAATCTATAATATAAACCTTTTAAAACTATGGAAATTTAATCCTTACTTTTTAGAATTTCATTATTTAAATATCTATTAATAAAATTAATAGGGTAGTTTTGAATTAAACAGTATTTAGTAAAATGTTTATAATTTTTTATTTTTTCTGATTTATTAGAAACTAGAAATTTATTGCGTAGTGTGTAATTAAGAACAATATTTCTGAATATAGATACATGCACATATATATATATATATTTACTGCTATATATATATATATATATATATATATTTTTTTTTTTCACTTCCAACTCATAATTAATTATGTGATATCACACATTTATAAATCATTCGTGACCCTTTTAGAAAACAACGACTGTTTGTCTCTTTTAAATTCAACCCATATTACATGCACATAATTATTGATTAAAGTCCGACATATGTTGTTAAAAGGGAGGAATAACTTTTATGTTTGTAGCTAGATATTGTTTTCTGGTGCTTGCTTACCATCTCTTCGCTCTCGATCCATTCATTATTCTAATTAGGCCTCTAAGCTCTAGAGACACTGGTAACGTAATTTTGCAAGAAGTGTTATTAATTCTAGAGATACTCACTAGCGGAACTTTATTTGGTGCTATTTGATGTTAGTAGTCGCGTCGTCGAGTGGTTATCAACAAATACTCTATGGAAAGTACCTTATTAATGAGCTTTGAAATTTCGAATCTGATTGTTAATCTGGAATCGAATGTTTGAATCGAATGTGTTCCATTTCATTTTATTAAATATTTGAATTGGTATAACAATGTGTGATATTGATCCATATTTTCAGATTTAACATATTATATTATAAAATGCACCTTTGTAACATAATATTTTAATTAATAATATAATATGTTTGTATTATAAATATTTATATAATTTATTTTATTGAAAATAAGAGTCTATTCTGCGTATCATTTAGATAACGAAATACTGCGAAATGTATAATGGATAATCTTTAGATATTATTTCATATAAATATACTATTTCAAAATATGTATTTTATTCTTATAGAATATAAGCTAATTATTTAATAATTTAAACTATGAATAATAATAAAATATTGTTACGAATATTGTGTAATTAATGCTTAAAATAGAGTAAATAATTTGTAACTGTATGTTTAATACATTAATATTATTTTCTATTGTATTTATTTTATGATAAAAATTGTAATATTTGCAAGCAACTCAGTCCCAACTTGATGAAATGTTGGCGTCTTTTTTGGCGACCAAATTTGGTGATTTGGTGTGTAGAAAACTATAACATCACGATCACCGATATAATCGGATTTTTCGAGAAAGAGCTGGAGGGTAGACACATGCAGACTATACATAGCAGTCGCTTGCTGAAACTGAGTCAGTATTACTTTAGCTGTTGAAGAGTTCACCAGCGAGTGGTTGCTTGCGGATAATTTTGTATCATTACGTAGAAGGTACGAAAACCTTCTGAGACTTATTGTGCAAATTTTACTGTTGTGTCTTTTTTAAGGATTACTTTTCTACAATAAATTTTCATCTTTGTTAAAAAACTGTTTTGCTTTTTAAATTGATAGCATAAAATCCACAAGCCCCGATCAAAGTATAACAGTATATGTTCTTTCTTAAGAAATACCACAGGAACTTTATTTGGTATTAATAATCGTCAACGAATGGCTATCACACATCCACAATAAATACCTTATTTTATGATATATGTAAAATTTATAATACTTACTTTAATTGTTAAGGTAGCATTAATGTAATTATTCTCAATTTAAAAAAATATAAAACTTTATAACCAAGTAATATTGAAATATGTGTTCCCATTGTTTAAATATTATACCGTAAAGCTTCTTAAATATATAAAGTTGATTTTCTTCAGTAAACTGTTTCTGTGTAAATATAGGTGCATTTCCAATTTTAATTAGATATCGAAGTATAATAAAATACGTAAAATATTTTCTACACATCACAGTTAGATTGGATGAATCACAACAAATTAACATTTTTTATAAAAATTCAGGTGAAAAATTTATATGATCATTACGAATAAGCTAGATTAAAATGATTTTTTTATTATTTTTTTCCCCTCTTCATCTCTCAGTTAAAGATTATCATAAAATTTGTTTTGAGTTATATATGTATACATCTTGGACGTATAAATCCCAAATTCAGAAGTAAAATCACTTGTTTTTATTCTTGCCTGGTACATGTTAAAATTGATACATTTAAGAATAAAATATTTTGTTTTGTTATTTATTTATGATTAAGAAGTGGAAATAATATTTAAAAATGCGAATTGGTATCTAATTTGATTTTTTACAGCAAAACGAGAGCGCAGCTTATTTTATATTGATAAATTCCGAGGAATTTTAAATTCTCTTTCTGCATGTCTATATGATTTGGTTTAAAGTTTTTACAACTTGTTTCAGGACAGAACTTCATTTGAAGAACTAAATATTATATGAAGAAGCTTAAAACTGTTACAGCATTGTTCTTTTTCCGAATAAAAGATGATAGATGTAAGTATAATTCTTACTTCAATTAAGGCAAGAACCTAATTGGAATCGCTTGAGGAGGTTGTGGGAGACTCGGTGGCAATTACAGAAGAAGAGAAAAAGTAAGTCTAGTCAATTCAGAATGAACTGAAAGCCACTAGATTATAAAGCAGTGAGCATTATCAAATACAGGCAATTAAGCTCTTGTGTAAAGCATGGTTAATTGAATTAAATTAATAGTTTTAACGAATTAAGACTTAAAGGAGGTTTTATCAATTCATGAAAATGTGTGTCACTAGAAAACTTTACTCGCTACAAAAAGCTTAGTGATAAATTTCTATTTTCTTACTGTACGATGTTGAAATTTCTCTAAAAAAATATTTTTTTAGTCTAACGCATAGGTTCCCAATCTTTTTTGAACTGCTGCCTCCTTTTCTAGAGAATATTTCGATATCACCCCCTTTTCTAGTGAATATTTCTCGATACCGCCCCCTCCCACTCTACAGAAATAAGAGTGTACATAATACATGGTAAAAACGAGAATTAATATTAAAATAAAATTCTATTACTAATAGAATATATTTATTTATATTTATTTAATTCTTTTCTACAGCCCCAATTTTTTACTTGCGAATCTGAAATAGCTATTGCCACAAATATATTTAAATGTTTCATATTATTTAATCATAAATAGGTTATTGTTGGAATTGAAACGCTACTGAATTTCTTCTTCATTTAAAAGAGTGGACTAAAAAAGTTTTAGCTTACCTGTTATAAAGACAGGCAGGTGTTTTGATGATACGAAGTAATTCATAATAAAATATTGCTTTCAAAATAAATATAAATTGAGAGTTTCAGCCTTTAAGAATCACACTTTAATTTTGGTTAACATATTTAATTATGTTTCTTGGATAATATATGTAATGAAATGCAGCGAACGAAACATTGTTTCTACTGCTCACAAAGATACCACATTTGCACTACAGAAATTAAAATGCACTGTATCATTCAATTTAATGTAGGTCTGAATGTAATGTAATCTTTAAGTTATTCAACCGCTTCCCGAACTACCGAAAGATGTGAATTTTCGTACATGTGATATAGATATGATTTAAATACATACACTCAACATAAGATAAACATTATTAAACTTTACTTTTGTTAATACATAATCTCTGTGTTTTTGTAGTCTTTTTTAGATTATATTTGGTTAATCTCCCCAAGCCCCTCTGTGCCATCTCAACGCCTCCTAATTTTCTCTGGGTCTTTCTCTGCCCCCCCCCTGAAAGCCTCAAACGCCCACAAGGGGGTGTTATCACCCACGTTGAAAACCTATGGTCTAACGTCTTTAATTAAACACACTACTAAAAATAAAACATTTGGGAATAAAATTTTAAAATGAAATGTTTGGAAATAAAAGGAAGCATTTTTCAAGTGTAAAAAATAAATATTATTTGGAATTTAGAAACTATTATTTCTGTCATTTTCGACATTAAAAAATTAAATTCAAATACCATTAAGCATTTAAAAAACGCAAATAGTTTAAGAAAAATCTAAATATAAAAGAAAATAGTTTCCAAATTTTGTTAATAATAAAAGAAATCAGAGCTCACAGGAATTTTTAGTACAGATTTCTTTTGATGCAATCTTGATTTATATCATTGAAATGAGGCAATTATAATTGAGAGTTTTAACATTCACGACTAAGATTCATTGTTTTTCATTTTTATTAATTTAGTTGCAAGATAAATGGATATTATATATAAGCTGTAATTTATGCTTTATTTAATCAATAATAAAGCGGGAATCAAAACTTTAGTTATTGGATTTAAATATCTTAAATCGATATTGGTATTATGTAAAAGTTTGAAGAGTAAGTCATCAGTATAAATATCCATTTCTTTTCTATTCGCCAGTGAATTCGTAATTTACTGCTAGTTGATCACTCAGCAAAGAAAAATTCCCTTTAAATTAAATTTATTTCTCCTGTACGATAAGTCGAGTAATATCTTCTTTTGTTTACTACAGTGAATTTGGCTTAGATTCAAAACTCTATAGAAAATCTGAATATTTAGCAGAAGTTTCATTCTTACCTGCAGTAGAAAAAAAGAAAGTAAATAGGTATTCACATTATGGTACAAAAGAGGTGGAAGAGATTTTTTTGAATCAATCCCAACACTGATACATTTGTGTAAGAAAGAAAAAAAATACGAATAAAGCTTGATTGTGCAATGTAATGTGTTTTCAATTAGGAAAAGTGTATTCAACATTGCCATTAAAATATATTTAATACTGTTTATGTTTGAAGTAATTTATTTTAAATTAATATTTATGTAAAATGTCTATTTTATCAATTTAATAGTACCTATCTATTTTCAAATACTATGTTAAATTATTGTCTCCTTTTGTAGGCTATAGAATCTAAATAATAATAAATACTATATCTCTCAATAAATTAAAAACCTAAGAAAGTTTTCAACATTTGATGACCCAGCGCACTCTCAAATACTAAAAGTATTACAATAACAATTCGTAATAAGATTCATTATAACTGTCATTAGTATGCAAAAACCATCCAGTCTTGGATAACAAATTAAAATATTTTTTATCATTTAACACAAATCCCATCATCACATTTAAACACATCACTGACACAAAAGTAGCGTGATATTTTCTTTAATGATTCATTGAAAATTTTTAGTAAGTAATTAACTTTATCTTCGATTCTTTTTAATGCCGTGCTAAAGGTAGTGTAAAAAAAGTAATATGGAGCCCATAGGTGAATTTAAAAAAACATTCAGAACTCTCTAAAATTTTTCATATTTTCTATTATTTGACTGGACACACAAGGATTCCTATACTTCAGTTTATTATTATTTTACCAAAACTCCGAATATCTTCTTGTTCCTTTTTTATGGATACAAAATGAAACTTCTGTTATGTGCAAAAAATATAACTTTGAGATTTCAGACTTTGCGATATTTTTATTTGACAATATTCTCACTGATGCACATAATACATCTTTTTTAGCAAATACAGTTCTCCGGATAATGTTTAGAGTCACACAGCAGTCTTCTTATGCGAAAATTTGGTTAGAAAAAACCTAGTCATAATACTCAAAATCTTCAAAAGGTGCGCATATCAGATATTGATGACGACAATTTATTATTTGATGAGAAAAGTTATAATGTGGTTTATCTTACACACTAAACTTACATGCAGCTAAGGAACTTGCAAATTATGATACTTAGTTTAAAAGTTATAATAAACCAAAATTTATTACCTATTTAATTATTAAAAAGATTAACGATACTGGATATACAAATATTGCCCTAAGGTGCTCTACAAGAAGTAAATTTCCTTTTAACTAAACCTTTTAGCCATGATTGCCTATAAACGCCTGAAATAAAATGCTGTTTATGAATTGTGTTCCTTAATATCTCCAAAATATTCCATTATAAATATTTAATCTAGGGTCACATTCCCTTATAAATAAAATATCCAGAGATAAAGTCGTGCAATGTAATGTAACATAATAATTAATCGTTAATTAATGAGAAGTGTAATATTCTACATACTCGTACGTATTGCTTGAAATATTGATGAAAGCACCGCTTTCATGATACTAGAATGTAATCTCTCGCCGACTTTCTACACGATAGTCTTAGAGATATAGTTGAATGATGGACCTGTTTGTTAGTCTTTGATTTAAATGTTAATGAACTTAGAGCAACATAGAAGCCCATCCTAGTATGAGTCGGCAACAATCTCATCAATACTTAAACTGATGCGCCCATCAATATTTAAGCTGATGAGAGCTCTGGGACACTGGAGTTGTTTGTTCTTTTATATATATTTCTTGTTACCTTTAAGAAGAAGTTTTCTATCTCACAAGGTAGATTCACACTAAAATTTTAGTTATAAATTCATTTTTTAAGTATAATTGAATAATTATTCTTACTTGGATTCTCAATCTGAGCAATTTATTTGAGTTGTATGAGTCTGACTTTGATTTATTTCAATTATGTAGCATTCTCTATAGAGAGAATAATCCATATTAATTATATATAGATGTATTCTATGGAATACTTTGAAGAGTTTTTCTTAAGCATATTTACAGTTCAAGATTTCCTTCTTAATGTAATTTTTTCAGGCATATTTTCTTTAAAATATAATGTAACATTTTAGATTATGTTTTATTTTTCATACGTAAATATACCTAAATCATGTTAAAGCAAAACAATTTTAAAAATATTAGTAGAATTATCTTTTATAAAATATCATAAAAATTTAACATATTTAATAATGTAAAATATTTACGGATATGTATATTATTATTTGTTTGGAAAATTTCAATCTTTTTTCAGTTTATTATATAGAGAAATATAACATATAACTCTACCCCCCACCCCCAAAATGAAATTTTATGTTTCTAGAAAAATCTTTAATTATTCTTTCTGGTATCCATGCAGAGTGTTTAGAGAATTAATTTAGTCTCTCTTTATATTTATAAAGATTTAAAGTGCAATATTAATGTAAAAATATATGCGTTCAAAGTTACAATGAACCAATCCCATAACTTATTCAGTTGATTTATAATGACACTTGCTTCATTTTGAATAATGCTTTAATTACTTTTAAAGTACATATGAATGTATCTATTGTATATAAGCCGATTAATTTGAATACACATCTGCGAATTGAATAATGCATGCAGTACATTATGCAGTTTTCTATTCTATATGAAGGAGAAATAATCTTTATTTCACAGAGTTGAATAATAAGAATATGTTTACAGAGTGAAAATTTATGTATCTCTGGAATTTATAAATCAAGACTTTGAAGCTGTTTTAAGTAATTTTGCCGAAGATTTTGTAACGGTAAAATTTTAGGCTTATTACTATCAATTTTACATCTATTTCTGAGGAATGAATTTTTCTACTAGCTTTAATTTTGAGACACACAGCAAAAACAAGCAAACATATTTAATAAACAATACTAACAATGATAAATAATAATTAAATGATATATATAATTATAAATATTTCGGGATAAATAATAGTGTTCCGTGTTTGGAACCTAATCTCTGTCAGTGACACATTCTTAACACAAAACTCTATTATTTTTGTTACTTCTTTTAACGACTAGTTCTTTTACTTCTTTTACTGATAAAAATCCATAATGTAAATGGTTTCATTTTTTATGGCACAAAATTTACTCGATGTTACAGACTTTATACATCATAATCACTGTTTTATGACACATTCCCAGTTTTCTGACACAGGCATTACTTTTTGAAGGAAGCCGTGACCATTATTGCATTTGGTAGCCTGTACCACTTTTTTTTCTACCCGAGAGAGGGGAAGAGTGAGGTCCCCCCAAACAAAGGTTTTTTCCTTCCTCCTAATAGGCTATAGTTGTCGCTATCAAATTTTGACGCAAGAATTAGTTTTTAAGTTTAGCTCTTCGGATGATAAATGGTTCCGTGATTTAATTTTGCCAAGTTGAAACTCAAGGAATCTTTGACTTGCCCCATAATCACATGACATGCGTGCCTACGATTTTCACATCCAGAAAATTTATGGACTTCAGCCAGTACCTTACGGCTTACGAGTGGGCGCTATACCTCTAAGCCACCGAGCCGACCCCCAACAAGAGCTTAGAGCAGTGGTTGGTAAACCACAGTTCCTTAAGCAGATGGTTGTGACCCTTCAACTATCTGTTTTTATGTATTGCTAAAATAAATTATGTCTGATAAAAATTATTTTTCTCTTTCTCTTTTCTTCTATAGTTATGTATTGAAAAAATTCCCCTGTATTTGCATACACATTTAAGTATCTAGTTGGCTTAAGACAGTTACTTCTGTATTAAATTGTTTTCCATTAACAAAGTTTATTGAGAATCAATAAAAATATTAGAGAATTAGTTCTAGAACTTAATAAAGTCCAATTTATTGGTAAAAATGCCACTATGGGAAAATGCTTCTCCAAGTGATTTCCAGCAGCTTTTACCAATTTGCATACAGGAGTTTGAGAGCACTCACATGAATGGAATAAGCCCCCAATAGAAGTGACAAAAACATTCCATATTTTATGACATGCTTAAGGGTTAGTAAAAAATGTGTTGAAATGACTCGTGACTTCATGTGTGTCAACTTCATTTTTAATTATTAGTGTAAATGTTAATGTTAAAGTGTATAGTTCACAGTTATTTCATAGAATAACTAGGTATTTCATGAAATAACTAGATAAGTCAGTTACAGTACATAATGGATGAAAACTTTCAAAATTTACCTAGTTATTCTATGATATAACCAATTATTCTATGAGATAACTAATAATAGATCGTTAAAGTGAAAAATAAACAATTTCGAATTTATTTTATAAATTAATTGATCATAAATAGCTAAAACCTCTCGAAAAATACATTTTATTCCTATTGAGGATGATTAATTGATAAATAAAAAAGGAAAAGCAGATGATATAATTTATTATTATTCATATTACTAACATTAAGTTGACAGAAGGGAAAAATATCTGTTTTGCATCTGTTACTGGCACAATTTTCTACTCCTTGAACTTCAAGAATATCATAATGCTGGAGTAACCAATAGTCACGTGGTACTTTGTCCTGTGCTCTTTTAGCACTCTTTTTATTTCTGCTATCAAAGTTAATAATTTTACACGAGTAAGTGCAGCACACTCTTTTCCTTAGTCCTACTCTTATTTAATAAAGATTGAAATCTCTTTTTTGTATTAAATATTTCTTATTTACAGGTTGGTCTCCCTTTCCTTCTGAAGTCATTTCTTGAAAACAGGTTCCAAAAATATTTGTTGATAATCCAAAATGTAAAACGCTAACATAAATACACCGCCTAAATTCTATGTTTAAAAACAATGGAATGCAGGGTACACGCACACACACACACATACATACGTCATTGCAAAGCAGCAATAAGTGGCTCAAAACTGACTAAAAGTATCTAACATCGGTTCTAAGAACTTTCGAATACTGTATTTCATACTTTAAAGATCAAGTAATCGTTATTCAATAGAATGCGTAGTTGAATCGTCGAATTAAATAATTTTAAGTACTTTGACTGACTTGTCTAGTTATTTCGTGAAACACCTAGTTTAATGTGAAATTGCGGATTTCAAACTTTAACGGTAATATAAAAGCTAGAATTCAAAATGAAGCGCTTACGGTAGTGTTGGTATAGAATTTTTTTCACAAAGCTTGAAAGTTTAATTTCCAACATTAAAATATTTTGACAATGGTAGATCTTGAAATGAGCCACAGAAATAAAAATATCTTCGGCAGTTATTATTTTTTTTAAGAAATAGAAATTACTACTTTGTGTAAAATATAACTTAAATATTATAAAAGCATATTAATATTGGAGAAATATATAGTTTTGATTGCAATCATTACCGGAGTCTCTTTTCCCTCTGCTTCACTCGCGTAGCAATAAATGGCTCGTTGACACCTTTGTTATTTTGCATATACACATAACTTGGTTTTTCTCTATCAAAAGTTAATCGACTCTTGGTTTGGAATTATAGGACCACTTCTTGGAAATCAGAACCCCAGAACTCGTGAAAATTCCTTGGACACCAGCCTGTCAGCATTTATTTTTCAAAAATAGTTTCCAAATAAATGAGATTTCTCAAACAAGAGGAAATTTTTAAAAAGCGTTTGGCGTTTGGATTTAGCGATGTATTTTCAGATAGAGACAGCTATTGGTATTAAATAAGATATTTAAGTTTACAACATATCGCAAAAATTTTTTTCGACACACAGAATGTTTTCACATACGTTTCAATAAAAAATAAAACCACACTTAAAAGTTTTACCTAATCCTTAATTATACCCTAATGTAATAATTAACTAAAACAAGCTAATACCAAAACTAACATAATTTATTCTTACTTTTCTAATTATATCAATTTTAGCTTTCAAAACTGAATCTCTTGAAAAACTCTAAACATATGAGATTTATAATACTTAAACAAATTGAAATTTCTTTCATAAAGGGTATAACTTAAATATTTTTTCACAGTAGAACACTATTTTTAAATCGAAAATAATGTTAGTGTTGATAAATATGGATATTTGAAATAATATTTGATTGTCTCCTGATTTGAAAATAATTTTAAAAGTGATACGAAAATTAATTTGTTTAAAATAACAGGAGAATGGAACGCATTCAGAAGTAAGTCGTATTATGCACTATACATCAGTTATTATGGTAAATTCTTACAGTAATAAGTTCGTGGAGTATATGACAAATGTGTTAGGTTCATCAAATATATAACATATTTAGTTAGAAATGTATACGACGTGTGGAATATATACTAAGAATAATAGAGAAGTAGCATATATATTGTGAAATAATAGAGTAACAGAAACATGTTCTGAAAGTAATCGAATATTGGAAACTGTTACCAACTGTTATTATGAAATCTACTACTTAAAAGTAGTTTGGTACTCATCTAAATTTTGTACATCTCTATTTTTAAATAGCCCCACTTTGAAAGAACTAAATTTGTTTTCATTTAAAAAAAATCGAAGATTGAACATAAAAATATTTCTCCCATAGACAAAAAATAATGTAATTTATATAAAAATATTGAGGGTGGTTCGTAAAAAGAAAAAAAATTAAGTCACAGTACATGGGATATAAAAATATGACAAATATTTTACCATACTGACTATAATAATAGTAATAATAATAATAACCTATAATAATAACAATAATAATTGTATCTTTAGTAATACAATAATATAACAATTATAATTCCTATATACTATAATCACGATGTTACGGTGAAACACCGAAATCTGGAGAATACCGATTTTCACCGGTGAATGTCAACATTCACATAGTCGCTTGGTGTATGTCCGAAATATTTGCTAAATACCCTTATTTATGACTTACACCGGTAAATGTCGACATTCACCATGCACTAATGGTGAATGTTGAATATATCAGAGATTTTTATTTTTTTATCCGTAATTTTCAGTCGCGATAAATTTTTCGCCTCTCTTTCTGAGAGGAATGACTAAGAACTTAAAACACACAGTACATTCAAAATGAGGAAGAAAATAATAGAAGTAAAAAACTTACTTAATCATACAGTACATTCAAAATCAGAAAGGAAAATAATAGAAGTTAAAAACTTACTTAATTATACAGTACGTTCTAAATGAGAAAATAAAATAATAGTAATAAAAAACTTACTAAATTATGTGATTCAAATCTTATTTAGTGCAACAACTTAAAATATTATGTTACTTTGAACTGGACAAGAGGCCCTTGCTTTTACAACTGCATTTATTTGTGGAACACTTCCTTTTGCAATGACAGCGTGTATAGCCTTGCCCACTGCTTCTCGAATTAGCTGCAGCTGCTTCTCTCAGCGAAATTTCTTTAAAATAAATCTCATCTATGGAAAGTAACTTTTCTTTACAATTTACGAACTGATTACGTGTGTAAAGCTGCTTGAGGGTACCATTTTCATTTGAAAGTTTGTAGAAGTCGGAGTCTTCTATTCCAACAACAACCGCTAACACATTTCGGTTATCTGTACTTCCACGGTCGACATCAGTGACTTGTATTCGTACAGTATCACCAATTTGAGCAGAAGAAAATTCTTTTGTGAGGTTCGTAACATTTTTGTTGCTTGCAGTAGAAGATCCTCTTTCACGGCCGCTCTTTTTATAGAAATTAACTCGTATTTTTCAGTCAGAACTCGTGTTTTTCAGGGAAAAAGAGATTCAAGCTCCTCTCTTTTCGACCTCCACCAGAGCATATCTGTGATTGTCGACATACACCGGTGAGGGTCCGAATGTACAAGAATGTAACGAAATATCCGATCTTTCACCGACGTATTTGGTGTTTGTTAACATTCACCGGTGAAAGTCGACATTCTCCAATTTCGGTCTTTCACGGTAACAAAGATACATCTTGAATAAACTTCAGCAATACTTAAGCAATACTTATGGGAAAAATGGGATGATTTTAAGTTATTAAAATTTGTATATTTAAATAGCGATTTGGTTGATAGTTACTAGCGAAAATTTTTTTAAATAAAGGATTAAAAATTCATTAGATATTAGTTAAAAGTATTATGTATATTAGTGCACGTGGTGCATGTGGCTCTAAAACAAAATATTGGAGATAGCAGTCACTCACGTTCACTTGAGGAAATGTGAACACTTATGAAGTACTTGAGGATATGTAAAGTATTTCTTGCGAATTTCATGTGAAAAAAAGTATTTAGACACAAATATTTCTTTTAAATTTAATTTCAGTAAATTCACAGAGTAAGATAAGAACTCCGGAAGCAGAATTTTTGTAGAAAAATAGGGATATACATAGTACCAATTTAGTTTAAGAAAAGCTACAACAAAGTTTAAAGACTAGTTCAAAATATAAATCCATCTATTTATTTTATACAAAAATATAAAAAAAACCAAACAACAAATTTGTTATTTATATTTTTGTTACAAATTTTTTGAATTGAAGCTGAAATTGAAATAATTAAATATAGTCCTAGTTTATATTTTATAACGAAAACAGATATCAGTAATTCTTATTTTTCCACTTTTATAAATAGATAAATAATATAGATCCACTTTCTATTGTAATTAATTACAAGGAGAATGAATTTTACCTTGTTTCGAGTTGCAAATATCTTCATTTGAAAAAAGGTCTTCTTAATATAATTTTTACTACTATAGGGAAATGACCTAATGCCTTTTTTCAATTAAGGTAAAAACCAATTCCGAAGTCTCTAAGAAATCCACAAAATGATTTGTAATCGGAATTAGAAAAGAGCTACAAATTTGCAAAAGGAGAAATGAGAGAGGGTACAATCAAAATTATTTGATTTTTTGCGAGATAGTTAAGTGATCATTTTTCACAATTCGTTTTTTGCAGCCTCTTATTGTAAAAAACTGACCTTTATTAAATGTCACAGAACATTTTTCCCCTTATTATGTTTCAAATTTTTCCAGTGATACTCTCTTGATAAAAGAGATCAGGGATTATCTTCAAAATCTGTTGAAGAAGATTTATCACTTTACGTTTTCTCTTAAAGGTAATTTTTCTAAATTAGCCGGGCTTTAATTTTTTGTTAGCTCCACTCAATTATGTCTATCTCAGATAATTTTTATGCATATTTTAGGTTATGATTTTTCTCTATAATTCTATTCTGTTATGCGTTTTCTCTAAAATGTATAATTTTTAAAATTAATTATAACTATAAAAAAAATTTATTTTAAGTCAAATCCTACTTTGAATGAATGAATAGAAAGTATTTCTTTAACGGTTGAAAATTTGAACAAGATACATACATACATATATATATATATATATAGGGAGAGATTGAACTAATAGTAGGAATTGAAAAAAAAGAGCATGCTTTGTCTGCATTGTTGTAGCAATGCACACCCGGTTTGGCTAGTTTGGCTGAAAAACCGGTTTTCGACACCAACTGTTGTTATTGTTTTAACAGTTACATTGTTACAACAATGGAGACGAATCTAACTTGGTATTGAAAACTGGTAATTAATTTAAATAATTAACCAGTAATTAGTGATCTAATATTTGAAAAAACTATATTAACATCAAGTATCATCCACTACAAGTTAAAAAAAATTACTTGAACTTGATTGGATGGAGAGAAAGTATTTTATTAACGGTTGAAAATTTAAATAAGATATATATATATATATATATGAGAGAGAGAGAGAGAGAGAGTGTGAGCTAATAGTGGGAATTGAAAAAAAGTGCATTGTTATTAATACATCAAAAATTTCACGGATTTTTAACAAGAAATATGGCATTTCTATTTATTTTTAAAATGCATTATTCTTAAGATTTTAGCACAGTAAAAAGAATTTTTTGTAAGGAGTTCTACACGATATTATCAAAAATGCAAGTCACACTATATGTGTAGTACTATTAATTTCTTAGAAGACTAAACAATATATGCAAGGTATTCTGATATGTTCAAATGAATTTAATAAAGACTGTATAGATTTGTTTTAGCATCTGAATCTGAATGATTATTAATGAATGCAAAATTGTGTGTGTTAAGAATATTTGGAATAATAATGGCTTCTTTCTTTTTGTTCCTATCTTTTTCGTAAAAAAAATTCATTATTAAAATATTTGCTTTTGCCTGAAAATTGCAAATAATGAGATCATGTGATACTTAATATATCTTGCCTCTGTTAAAATTATCATCGAATCAGCATTTTTGTACCCATTAAAAGCAGAAACAGAATTATGTTGCTCTTAAGGTACTTGGAAGCCAATATAAAATATTTGTTTTATACGAACAAGCACGGAAGTGAAGAGGTGGCAAGCGAAAAAATATTGAATTATCAGAAAATGACAAAAGCTGTCTGAAGTGTAAACGTATGGGATAACTTCTTTTCGCTCCTTCTACACATAAAGAAGAGACATGTCTTTGACCAGGAAAACAATTCGAGTGAGATAGATTGCGTTACTGGACATTTGGACGCACATCACGAAGTGTGAAGCAAAAAAAAAAAAAAGAACAGGCCTCGATGAGAAAATGACCAAAGGACATGGCTCTCTCTTTTTCTACTCTATTTATAAAATACTCATCAAATTGTTACATGTAACATGACTTACTTTTTGATAAGCGAAATGGAACAAAAACAGAATTTGTTATTTCTCATATCATAACCGAAAGCTCTAAGCACAAAATGCATTAGTTTTATAATAAGATAAGTGGAAATACAAATTTCAGTTTCAATTAAATGCAAAAAAGCGTAATTTTTTTAAAACTTTTACTTTTTAATTGTATTTTATGCCAAAAAACATAGTTCTTTTATACAGATGAAAGAAATACTTTCCATTAAACGAAAAGTACTATTTGTATATATAAAACAAGTCTTACATTGCTGTCTGCAAACATAAAAAAACATATTTTTGCGTTTACTGCTAAAAAAATATAGAGAAGATATTTAAACGGTATGTTTGCAGTTATATCAGAAATTTAAAATTCATGGTTCTTAATAAAAGTGATTTTTTTACCAAAGTTTTAATTATTATTTATTTTGTGTGATGACGCTAAAAAGTATAATAAAACTATAATTAATTTTTATCTTTTACTAATTACCTGTATTGCCTGTATAGGTGCGTAGAATCACCTTAAAATTTTCCTTTGTTGTAGTGTATATATATATATAGTTAATTATTCTCTACTATAGAGACATAAATCATTAGAACACTAAAGATAAATGAAATATACAAAAACAGATATTGGTAGTAAAACAGATATTAGAATTTAAAAAAATATATTAGAAGTTTTAAAAAAATATGAATTCTACAGTATATATATAAATATTTCTGTAGAGCAGCTCTTATATAGAAAATAATTTATATAAAGTGGGGTTTAACAAGTTTTCTGGATAGCTAATTTCCCCATTTTCTGTTTATAATACTGAGCGAAATCCTATTGAAAATAATACATAAAATTTCTAAATCCATTAAAGGAAAAGGTAACTTTCCTAAAATTGCATTCAAAAATACATTGCCGTGCTGAATCTGCGTACAATAAACAAGTTATTGTCAGATTCTGGACTCAAATTCAAAGCATAGTATGGAATGTATTGTAGCACTTAGCAAACAGTATAAAATTATTACTGCTAAAATAATTATATAGTACATGTATAAAGATAAACACTAATTTTAGATTTCCTGATTATGATAAAATATTTAATTTAGTTTGGCAAACGTAAGCTAAAGGGGAAGGGAGGGGAAGGGAGAATTGCTCCTTTATACAAAATATTGCACACTTTAAATATTATGTTCAACGAGGTTCCACAATTTTTTTTGTAAAAGTCAATCTGTTAAGAGCACTTTTATAGGAATTATTGATACACTCTCGGAACATATATAGACAATATATATCGAATTGTAAAAGAGAGACATTTAAATTCAAAAGTAGGTATTAACCATGGATGAAAGTCATAGATATATGTATTTTACATTGGTGCATTCTAAAAATTTTGCATTTTTTTGAAACTAACGTCTTTTTCTGTTTGGTATAAGAAAAAAGTAATTTTTTATGATTCCTCAATTTACAAAATTAAAAATTTAATAATAAAAAACACGAAGTATATATATATATATATGCATAATATAATCTGGATGTAGTATAAAAATAAAATATAGTTCCTCTACTACTTAAAGTGCACAATATAGCAAAACAATGTTAATAATTTAATGAAACACACACACACACACACACACACACACACACACACACACACACACACACACACAACACACACACACACACACACACACACACACACACACACACACACACACACACACACACACACACACACACACACACACCACACACACACACACACACACACACACACACACACACACACACACACACACACCACACACACACACACACACACACACACACACACACCACTACTTTTTAATCAAAAAATCAAGAGAAATAAAAAAGTTTATTCAAAATTCGAAATGTCTATGTAACTAAAGGTAGCAGAAAATAAAAAAAAGACCCCTGCTTTAAATGACAATCATTCCCTAGTATTACTCTGAAAATTAAGAGGCGATATGCAAGTAGATATAATCAAAGCAATTACGGACCTGTCCCTATTCTCTGTTTTAAGGGAAATAATTACAATGGTCTCCCATCGTAGATATCTAGATGGAATGTTCCCAAAAAGTTAGCTCGTTAACTGCTTAATAGAAAACTGGGGATATCAGAATGAATCGTGTGCACACATTTTTTTCGGAGAGAAACCAGTCCCTGTAGCAAGAGAGGGCGCACTTAGATGGACAAAAAAAAAAGATCAAATAATAAAAAAGAGGCTTGTCTCTTTTAAATCAATAAGTTGTCCGCCAGCTGTGATTTTGTTAATGTACTAAAAAATGCAAACTGCCCCAAATCACAAAAGTAAGTTATTGTATGGGTGTATAGAGTATCTAATATGTTATAATATGAGGAATGAGCACAGCTAGCACGAACAAATACATATAGTGTCTCCTTCGAATTTTACGTTAATGACAAGCATAGTAATGGTCAGATTGTAAATACCTGATTACCTTCATGGTTTGCCCGCATATTTTGTTTATGTGTTACTCTGCTCTTTGAGTTTATGACGTGACTACACTACTCTTACCAATACAGTACTTAACATGTACCGGGTGGCCCAGAGGGTAATGTTTGAAACAAATGAAAACATAAAAACAAATAAGAGACACGAGAAGAATTTAATGACGTTTATTGAATGGACATATTGGGCAATTAATGATAAAGAGGTTCGAAGTGCCCGCCATCTTTAACAAGGACAGCAGTTAGGCGGTTTTGGATCTATTGGACTTCGTTTCAAACATTACCCTCTGGGCCACCCAGTATGTGCTTTTGAATGCATATAAGTTTATATACCTTTTTGCCAGTCTCAGTTGAACTTTCGAAGTTTGTATCTGAACAACAATTGATTGATTTTGATTAAAGCAAGAGGCAGGTAACGATAAGGTAATCCTATCTAGTTATGTTAAAAGTTTTTTCTCTTACAAAATTCAGGTACTTTTTCTAGAGTTTGGATTTTGAGTACTTCTAGCACATGTGGCACATTTACATTTGAAGTTAAACATATTACTATGATTACTATATGGCATGAAACAATAGCAGATAATCCATTCTCATAAAAAATAGCAACTTATATTAAATATTATCAAGTAATTTTTTGTGTCATACACATTGTGTGCGTATTCAAAATGGAAACTTTCTGCGATTTTCTAACTCACATTTACATTTTTCTGTAAAATATATAATTTAATAAATATATAAAAAATGCATATTACTCCTTAAATACAACACAGTTTCCCTTATATAAATAATATAGGATAAGTAATTAGATGAGTTTAATTTTTATTACAAACTCTGACTATACTCTGCGTAATATCATTAAATATTCTTTGTATCTTGTTCTCATTATTCATTTATTTCTCAATCTTTGTGCTATTAAATGGCTAAAAATTGTTGTTTTAATATTCGCCCTAAATGGACCAGAAACCTCACGTTAAGGATTTCTTTTTCGGAACTAAACTTTTCGTCTGCCCTAAGGTAAACAGACTTTGTTATTTTAACGTAACTCCCTCAGGCAAACTCTTCAAACAATCTAAGAGAGACTCACTTCTAAAAGAAAAGATTCCTTAACAATGTTTTGTGTAAGCTTGTTGGCGAAAAATGTGGATCTAACAAATGGAACAAAGAAACAGCTTGCCTAAGCTTATTTAGGATTGTAGATTTAAAAAAAAACTTAGTGTTCTTTCAATCGATTTTAGGTCTTTTTTATGCTTTGAATTTCAAGATTGTAATTAGAACAGAGTAAGGAAGCGCTAATGACCATTTTTATTAGCACAGAAAGGTCGAAAAATTCAGACAACGCTCCGGTTAGGTTAGTTATGCATCCCGTGAATTCATAGATTTAGTACACACATACTCACACGCAAAGCACACACATATTGCATTAAATATAAATTAATTTATCCTATATATATAGCTTAGATTTTGAAGATCTGTTCAATTTAATTGACATTAATGATATAATTATAATCCCTTTTATCAATTTAATGAAAATAATGTACTTAAAAAAGTTATTAATTATAGTACTAATTCTATCATCAGGGTAGCACTACAAGAGAATTTCTTGTATTCTAATAATAGTTATTATCAAAAGTTCAAAGACCACATAGGATGAATCAGTTAGTAATGGTCAATGGCCTAGGTCAATGCTCGGCAACCTATGGCACGTGGTACAATTCGCAGTGGCACTTTGAACTACTCACACATTTGTCAAATTTTTAGTGGATGGAAGTTGATAAATTTGTAATGGAACTTATTTGACAAACATCTTCAGAATTATGGACATTTACAGAATTACGAAAAAATCTGAAAGATAACACTAAAGATAAATTTACAGTTATTTTGTAAATTTGTGAATGTCCCTACTAGAGAGATATAATAGTTTGAAGAGAGAAAATTACATGTACTCTTGCCTTCCACTTTTGATTCTACATATCTAAGTAAAAAATCTTTCCTCACATGAAAAAAATTCGAGTCCGCACAGAAAATGTTTAACGACTGAATGTTGAGAATCGTGTCAAATTGAACATCACAAATTATATCCCTAATTTTCCGATATGAAAATATAAAGCGATGCACGCACTAGATTCCACATTCAAATTTTTATTTAGTTTTTTATTTAACAGTAATGAAATGAAACAGTTATATTTTATGTTTTTTTTTTCTTATTTTAAATAAATATGTTTAAAAATACATAATATTCGTGCAATTTTTTTCCATTTTCGTTGGAGAAATAGTTATTACATATGCTCTTTAATTTTACGTTAGTAATGTTTAACTGATGCAAAGCTAATGCATAATGAAACTCTAAATCTGTATTTTTGATCTGTATTCTCTCTAACTCTACATGTATTATCGCGAGAATCGAATTGCTTAAAAAATATCCTACTGTGTGGCATGGTGAATCATATTGGTATATTGGTTTGGCACGCTGCAGCTAAAAGGTGGCTGACCCCTGGTCTAGGTAATTTATATTTAAACTTCTTTGTGAATCGTAATACAGGAAAAAATTCGTCTTACTTTTTCATTATATAGATTATAGTATGAATTTTTAGAAAGAATAGGTACTTTAAACCAAACATAAATTTTTATCCAAACTACCTTAAGCTGATTGAGACAAACAACAACACTTTTATTGTATGTATTCAAATACAATTAAAAGATTACTTAATAATTACTAATGTGTATGACAAAAGAGACGATTTTAACTTCAATATTATTAAAGTAACTCACTGAGAAAGTAATATACATTTATCAAATTTCAAAAGCATTATTATACATTCAATAAAACGTAACAGATTCCTAGTTTCAAATAATTTAGAAAAGATTAAAAAATATAATAATTTCATTAAATACTGTTTAAAATGCTTACTTAATTGTATTTATTGTTCTTTGTATAAAGAAATCATAAACTGTATAGATTAAATTGTTAATTTTAGATTAGGATCCTTTATTAACAAATACAATCTAAATATATTTATAGTTTCTTGAATTTTCTATGCATTAAATACCTACCTTCAGAAGTCATTGATGTCGATATTTAGTTCTATAAAATAAATGAAACCATCAACTTTTATTCTAGAAAATTGTATTGGATACAAAAATATTTTAAATAAATTACCTATATTTTTGGCTTTTAATTAATGATTTTAATAAAATAATTTTTATACTTATTGATAATGCTTCTAATCTTTGATCAAGATTTTAATTTTTGTTTATATCACAGAACCTGACTATAATTGGTTTATTGTTCTTTGATTCGAACATGATATAAACATTTTCAAATGTTTCTTTAGGTAATTTTTATTATTCATAATGGATTTAAAACTTTAATCCATTTTACACTTCATTATTTTCGTATTTTATTATGAATGAATTTTACTCAGCAGAAAAATAAAAAGTTGGAGGAGGGGGGGGGGTCGTTAGCCAAAAAACTGATTAAATCTAACTTTTTTTCTTCTTAAGCAGTCTTCAATCTGCTACGTTTATAGTATTGCAGCATCCATCTCTTTATTGTTTCCAAAGAGGAGAGTTTCAGTTGCCTATTTTAATCTTTAGTATTCAAATAATTTTTGTGTCTCAAGAGAGAGTGAGAGAGAGAGAAATCATTGAAAGTTATGTGTGAATATTTAAATTAAAAAAAAATAAAAAGACCGAATTTTTGACTGTGTATGACAATAGAAATATGACAAAAATCTGAAAATGTGAACACAACCTCTATTAAAACGCTATTTGAATTTTGAATTACTTCAAAAAGGGAAAAAAGTTCGATTATCATTCTTTATAAGTTAGTTTTAGAAATGAGTTGATTGTGAAAATGTGAAAAGAATAAAAGTAAACTTTCATAATAAAAAAAAGGAAAAGTTTCTTGCTTTAAAAATATGTTCTTTGATATTTTAATTTTTTTTCCTTCTTAAACTATCCCCTTCGCAGTATTTATTTTATTTTTTCAAAGTAAGAAATGTAAATACGCACGAGACTCTCAATACTATCTTATATTCCAAATAGCATTAGAGTAGCATATATCATATAGTATCCCAAATAGCATAACTCACGCACGCACGCACGCACGCACGCACGCACACACACACACACACACACACACACACACACACACACACACACACACACACACACACACACACACACACACACACACACACACACACACACACACACACACACACACACACACACACACACACACACACACACACACACACACACACACACACACATTCATATGTACTATATGTATCACTTATGAAGCAACTTTTAAACTTTTTATTTACGATGTAACAGTTCTTTATGCAGATTATTTCAAATTTTTTATTAAAGTTGCCAAAGATCCTTGAATCATATATTTTAATATATTCGTATATATATAATACTTTTCTTAAAACAAGCTGTGGCATTCCACATAGACAACATATTTACCTCTCTACTCTATTTTGGACGTCTTGAACCTTTCCCTTTTGAAATTATATGACAAACGTATACCGCTCAAAATGAAAAGCAAGATATTTTTCGATGCGTAGGATGCTTTTCCATTTCAGTGAAATCTTTCAGATGCATATCATTACTGCGGAATCCCGCATAGCTTCTCCATCATCTCAACTTCCACAGAAACGAGAATTCTTTCAGATTTGAAAAATAAAACTTCATTTCACATTTCATAAGACATCCAGCATTCTTTGGTGGCTTATTATTTCTATTATCACTCGATATCCAGTCCAGTTTTGTTTTCTTTGTATTAGGAAGCAAGCATTTGAATTCTTGGCAATGAATTGAACGCATTTTATTAGTAATACACGTATACGGCATATAGGCATACATATATAAATATAGAAGTAGATAGATTGTGTTCTGTTTTAGATATGCGGTAGGAATATCATGGTGAAATAAAGAGACTGAATTCTATTGCACTATACATAAGGAATAAAAAAAATATACCGGTTAAGAAAGTACAAAATCTGAACCATAAATTTTGACCAAATACTATTTTGCACATATCTGAAAAATAGGAATTTTAAAAATCAAAGAAAAACAATAATAATTTTTTGGAAATAAATAAATTAATTTTCATATCAAATTTTTTGTAAATGTATTAAGTTAAATTCATAGGGGTTGTAAGATAAATTCATTAGGATAAACTAATGCATTACTGAAATTAACAAATTAAATTTCATGTATCCTTTTGGTACATTGAAACAAAAACATACTATTTAAGGTATCCGAACACGTTGAAAACGACCAAATTCAGTCAAGAGAGATATTTTTATTTTTTTATTTTATTGAAAAAAGCTATACTTTGACTTTACGAAACATACTTTGTTTTGTTTCTACACTACCTAGAGGCCAAGTTACAATCAATTTTATAAATTTAGAAAAACCGGAAGTGGGTTTTTGATCTACCAGATGTGGGCATTTAAATTGCTCAAAATCTATCATGGCGAGTCTGATAACTCAAAATTTAACAAATGTATTTCTATAAAACTTTTTGAACCTGATATTTATGTTATTTTCTAGAGAATGTACAAAAATATTTCTTAATGTATGAATACTTTTTCAGTTATGGCTTGTTATTTAAATAATTGTCTCAAAAAATGTAACATTTCTTATAATGTTTACTCAATAAGCTCTAAAATTTTCAAATTTTAATAAAAAATTAAAATTTTAGTACATTTTCTAGATAAATACATCTAATTTGTTTTAGTAATACTTTTACTAATATATGCTTATTACTTTTTTCTCTAACTGCTTTATTTATTTTAAATTTTGATAATTTAATAGTAATATTTATTGGTATTGAGTCCTAAAAGAGCATTTATATCGTTTTAGTATGCTATTTTGTTAAAAAGTACTCCGAACGTGTTCAGATACCTTAAAATATGCGTGGCAGTAAAAAGTGCATAAAATCCGAAATAAAGAAAAAGAAAAGTTTCCTGGGTCAAGAAATACATATTTATGCGTAGCACTTAAGTTATAAAGAGATTCAAATATGCTTAAAGATGTAGCAAAAAAAGAAACAAAACTTCCATTCTACTTTGAAAGGTCCTTTGAGATATGCTCACTGTCTTAAAGTCAAGTCTCAAAGGCATATTCAACTCATTAAAGGTATGTCTTTTGCATTAAGACGCACAGAAAATGGTACTAAAAGTTTTTCTCATTCATTTTCTTTAAGAATTTTTTTAAAACTCTTAAAAACCTTAGCAGGATAGCCTTTTACAATCTAAAAGGTTTGCTTCTAAATTCGCACAGCCTTTTAATATGCATCAAATGTTATAAACTATCTTGTCATCGATTACCACTCGAATTACAAAAATCATACTTAGATTAGTAATATTATAACTTTACATGTGAAAATTATAGTTTTACTGGTAAAATAACAAAAATGAATTTGATCGATGAATTTATAATTTAGCTATTTCTCTTTTTAAAAAACAATGTTTCATTATATCTGTTAAGTGAATAGGCAGTGCTTCTAAGATTCCTTTTTACATACAATATAAATATAAAGAATGGGCATTATTACAAATGAAACTTTCTTTCTCCACTGTATGGATTAAATTAATAATCTTCTGCAATGTAATCTGAAATACAGAGTGGGTAAAAATATCTTGGAAAAATGTGAAGACAGATAAGTGGGACCGAAATAAAATTAAATGTCGGTTGTAATTGCTCGCTCATAAATAAATATTAACAATGGATTTTAGAGTGGTAAAAGACAAGTAAAATCAAAGAAAATTAATATTTTAATGATCAAGCTTTTTATAACGAGAGCTCGAAAAAGCGACCATGAACAAGATTAATGGAAGTGGTGCATTGATTGGTGTACATTAGTAAAAATGCCAGGCATGTCATGTACTTTTCCATCAACAACTGACAGTGAGGGCATCAGATTTTCATTAGTCTCGATGGGAGTTTCGTAGAACATGCTTTTTATGTGACCTCAGAAGAAGAAATCCAAGCATACCAAATCTGGGGGGAGGGAGTATAATGTCCAAAGAAAAGATCCACATCACTCTATCCAGGTCATCACTTGAGCAGTCTCTCTTCCATTTGCAGTCCCATACATGAAATACATATCTACCAGCTCCGAATTAGTGTAACGATGCATTCTGCTCGAAATCTGTGGGGAGTATGATTAAAGCCAGCTAAATGCTATTGCCTATCGAACTTAGAAGCACTCTCTACCACCTCAGCTTGACCATTCCGTATCCACTTTCCCCTACTAAATCTGCTTATTTCGGTCCCCTCTACCTACCTTTACATTTTGGGCTGATATTTTTGAAACAACCTGTATGTAGTTTGAAAAAAAAAGGATACCCTTAACTTCATTCGCCATTGTCATCGTAGGGAGGTAAAATTTATGTCGATGTTAATAGGCTAAGTTTTCATGTTAATGGCTTAATTAGCCTTCCAACCGCAGGGAATGCAGATGTCGCGTTTAAACTTTTCAATACAGTTTCGCAAGTTTCGCTATTAACGCGTTACACATAAACCGAGAATGAAAATAGTTCACAATTCTATGCAATAACAATAAAAATTATCCTACTTTTGGAAGATA
The DNA here is from genome assembly GCA_019973975.1 of Trichonephila clavata. Lineage (NCBI taxonomy): Eukaryota > Metazoa > Arthropoda > Arachnida > Araneae > Nephilidae > Trichonephila > Trichonephila clavata. The sequence goes on along the minus strand of BMAO01033240.1, from coordinate 51,014 downwards.
AACTATCCTTAATTTCCTTTTGATTATATTGATGCCGATTTCTTTCCTACATCTGATTTCTCATCTTGAAATCAACCTAAATTTCAAATTTCGTAAAATTTAACCAGAATATTTCTGATTTATGGAAAGTTTTTTTTACGAAAATTAAAAACTACTTTGGTCTAGTATTTGAAAGTATTCAATATTTGACTGTATAAAGTTTTCTACTTAGAATTTGTAGAAGTGTTTTACACCATTCTTCAGGTAATTATTTTCCAATTCTAAAAATTCTAGGAACAAGGTAAAAATTTCAGATATTTGATACTGCATTACGTCTGAAGATATTATTTTTATATCGTCGAGTCATTGGATATTCGTTCCTGATAGTACACAGGTAGGTATGGTTATTGTAATGCTATATTTGTGAACTGAATACTAGCACCCACGCTATCCCTTTGAATCCCAAATTCTAGCAATTTTGCTCACAAATCTAAAATTATTCCGAGTATGTTCGGATTATAAGTCGCCTATTATCAAGTTGTACTCAAAAGCGAGACTCTTTTGTAAAGAGCACATTACTCCATTCATCTCGTCTCCAAATGAAATGATAAAAGCCCTCGCTTAGCTGAACAGTGTGACGTTAATATTCACTCACCCAAATGAAATGATTTCATGTCTCTATTCTGCTGGTTGCTCGGTGACCCCCTGTTAATGAAATACAATCCATAGGTCACAAAACCTACAAGCAATGGAATTCAACGTGATGAAGATAGTTTAAAATAGTTTGATTTAAAACACTTGTTCCATTAGCCGTTTTCAAGGTTATGTTGTAGTGATGAGAGACGATCACGTCCCACGTTGATTTTTGACCGTTAACATTAAATACCGACATTTCATTTTTTATTGTTACATGATTGCGATCTTATGCGTATTTTTGGCTAATATTTCCAGTCTCCAAATACCAACTCTATTGCTTAGAAATTCACTGTAGAAAACTTTGAAGGTTTCCCAAACGAAGGATTAGTTTAGCCCAGGGATCGGCCATCTTTTAGCTGTGGTGTGGTAAATCAGTACACCAATATGATTCAGCGTGGCACACGGCAGGATATTTTTGAAACAATTCGAGTTTTGCAATAATTCATGCAGCATTAGAGGGAATAGAGATCAATAATACAGATTTAGAGTTTTATTATACATTAGCTTTGTGCATCTCTCAATTAAAGATATTTATTAACGCAAACATAAACAGCATAAGTAATAACTTTACTTCAACAAGAATGGAAAAAATAAATTGTACAAATATTATGCATTTTTAAACATATTTATTTGAAATAAGAAATAGACAACATAAAATATAACTGTTTCATTTCATTACTGTTAAATAAAAAACTAAATAAAAATTTGAATGTGGGAATCTAGTGCATGCATCGCTTTATATTTTCATATCGGAAAATTAGGGGTACAATTTGTGATGTTCAATTTGACACGATTCTGAGCATTCAGTTGTTAAACAATTCTGTGCGGACTCAAATTTTTTTTTCATATGATTAAAGATTTTTTACTTAGATATGTAGAATCAAAAGCAGAAAGCAGAGTACACATGTAATTTTCTCTCTTCAAACTAATAAATTTCGGCAGTAAGGACATTCAATAATTTACAAAATAGCTGTAAATTTATCTTTAGAGTTATCTTTCCGATTTTTTCGTAATTCCGTAAATGTCCATAATTCTGAAGATGTTTGTCAAATAAGGTCCATTACAAATTTATCAACTTCCATCCACTCAAAAATTGACAAATGTCTAGAGTAGTGCAGAGTGCCACTGAGAATTGTACCGCGTACCACATGGAGCATGCGTACCATAGGTTGCCGACCCCTGGTTTAGCCAGCCTCTAAGTATGTGGTCCTCAATGGAACACTAGCGGTGTTCCATTAAGCTACTTCAAATATTCCAAGAAATGATCAAGTACATAATTAGAAATTTACACAATAAAGATTTATACATTACGATATAATTTTTGTATGGGATTATAGAAGACTCGAATGACAAACTTTTTAGTTGTATTTAAGGTACCGTATACTTAATATACACCTAATTTTAATGGAAAATGACTAAGAAATAAAAAACAAGCAAGTTACATCATAATAATTGTCAAAAAAGTAGTCCATTCCCTTCGTCTATTCGACTCTCGAAGATGGTTAATATTAAAATAAAGAGAGATGCGAATGGATTGATCATATATTCATTACAATATTGCTGACATCTGCAAAGCTCATGAAGCATATTGCATTTAAGATTTTTTTTAAAAACATTGTAACTGTAAGAAATTTTTAAATAAAGATGTTTACACACCACTCAAAGTTGGTATTTGATTCTTTTGGTATGGTAACACTTCGAAGTAAGGGGACCAACCTAGCGCAATATTCTAGCAACATATTTCCATTTTTTCGTATAATAAAGTTATTTTTGAGAGCAGTAACACATTTTTCTAATTATTCTCACGATTTCAAAAAGATGTACCACCCTTTCTTTGAATCCTTTGTTGTATTGTAAGTGTTCCACGCAAGTCATATGCTCTTCACTTTTCAAAAAGTTTGAGAAGAATAACTCTTTTAGCAATTGAAAACTTTTCGATTCGACTAAGTCTCGTTAATGGGATACTGTATTCACTGTAACGAAACATTCGAAGAGCATGTCGATACCCCTCCCCCCCCTTCCATCACCTCCTACACAAGGAGAACTATTGCTGGCTATCATTCAGTATCTATATAAAATGCGTACTTTTTTACATCACAGACAAAACTCACATATTGCTAAGCTTATAAATGTGATAACTTTCTCTTTTTCTAAAAACATTTCTATATCATTTTTGCTAAAAAGTACTCAATTACGTAGTTTTTCATAAAAACTCCCAATAATCCTCTTATTATTTCGAATAGTACATTGTGGCAACGTATTCCATGGAAACGAAATCCTGTTTTTCCGGTAAGTTAAAAGCATGATAATGCAATAATGATTGATGGAAAACCGTTTCTTCTTTTTTGTATTCTTCACTTCATAGAAAATTATCACGCAAGCAATCACTTAAGGTATCACGGATTTCCGCAGAGCTCCCTGGATCATAATGTTAAATTTCTCACTTTCAATGTACCTTTTCTTAGAAACTATAGTAGATATTGAGATGAAATTTTTTGTGATCTTAAAACAAATTTTCCTAAATACTTAATCATTTGCGTTTCTAAAAACTCCTTTTAGCGTTTGAAATTTTTTTTATAAAATCTTATTAAAAAAGGCCATTTTTGGTTTTTAAAAAGCAATATATTTTTAATGTAAAATTTTGAAAAAGCAAATGCTAAATATGCACTATTTATCGAGAAATATTTAACTAAGTTTTTGTTCTAGCTAGAATAGTTCCTGAGGAAAGGCACATTAAGTACTAAAAAACTAAATACTAAGAAAAAGTCATTTAAGGTTCAAACTTACAATTTTTCAGAACATACCAGCTTCATAAGAATTTTTCTTGCTTCCCATTGCATTACCTAAGAGTCCCCTCAAAGTTCTTTTTTAGTTCTGGCTTCTTTTGCAGCAATCAGAGAAGCTCTTTTGGCATTACGCAGTCTCTTCCTGTCTATCATCTCATGATTTTTGTCTAATAATCATCAGGGTTAATTCCCAAATCGCGCAACATATTACACTTGGTAGTATTCTTACAACAGTATGTAACTGCTGCATCATCGTATAAGTTACTTTCAGAGTGTTTAATTGAACAAGAACTGATTTTGACACTCTTAACCATATAACATTATTGAGAGTTTCTCTTACATTTTGAGTCTTTCCATGTAAACAATTCTTAAAAAGAATTGTATGGAATAATTCCTTAAAGTGGGGTTTGATTGCATCCACCACAGTAAAAGGTTAACTGTGATGGTATACACACACATCTCCAATATGGGAAGCTTAATTAAATTTACACCAAGTATATAGACCAGTTAAACAGAAACCATAGTTTGGATTAGTATACAGTCTACCACTTATTTTAAGATTGTCTGTATTGTGACGAACAGCTAATCCTTAATAAGTCTACAGTTTGTCAATTTCTAAATATGACAAGTGACCTCTTCTACAGAAAAGTTTTCCGTCAAATAGTTTGACACCTTTCATTGCTTTCACCATTCTTCGCAAACGTGTTCCCATTCTTTTTATTATATGTCCAATGTATTCGAATTTGGAAACTGAATGATCTCCAAATATATTAGAATCCTCTATGGAAGAAAAAACATTCAAGTCTATCACCAAGATAGTGAGTAGACGATAGTAGTTCCTTTTATTCATCGCACTTTATAGCTAGTCAAACAGAGGCTGAAAATTTGGAAGCACCCTTTACCTTAATACTTCCTCATGAGCCAGTGAAATTCCTACTACAACTGTGATTATTTTTATCTAAGCAATTAAAATATTTTGACATAACAGCAATGTCAATAACTTCCTCTGAGTTAATACTAGTTACTGAAAGAACACCATTCTTCAAACTGAAGCATCTATTTTATTAGGTACCATTTACAGCAACTGCAATATCTTTGCATTCTCCATTTTTTGCGACAGCTTCTTTAACAGCTCTTGTCATGGATTTTCTGCATTTCATTTCAGCATGTCTCGAGAAATCTAAAAATATTCGTTGAACATGGTAGGTGGTTGTGTCAAATTCATTACTCCACACAGCATTTTCCTGCGATTGTTTCTCCTTTTCTGATGAATCTTAAGGTTGTGGACTACCTAATCTTAAGGACTACCCTAAAATTGTGAATTTTGCCAAGAATTGACAAATCTTTTTTATGATTTTATTTTATATGCCATCTTATTAGCTTTATAAAAAATACCAAGTTTATTAATTTTTGTTCTCTAGAACAAAAACTACAAGTGTTTTAGTAAAAGTAGATGTCATTACTTTAAAAGCAAGATATTATTTCATACTTTAAAACGCGTTTTACTCGAAATGTGTTTTTTTTAAATACTCAAAGGGCCAGCGATTGCTAAAAAAGTTTTGAAAATAATTAATTATAGCTGAAATTTTTTGTGTATATTCTGTATAATAGTAGAAGTGTTTCAACTTTCAGATTTATCAATCACTGTTTTATTACAAAATTTACAGCCCCTTATGGGAATATAATCACTATTTTTTAAAGAAATTTCACATAATAACAAAGATAAAGTGCTCTAGTTTTTGTAAAAATTAAAATATCTCTTATCCTAAAAGTCATTTCAATAATGAATAACATAGCAACACATCAGAACTGAAAAATTGAAAATCTATTCATAAACTTTTGGTACAGAATGGGCCACGTTTATGTTTTTTTTGTATCAGTTTTTAACCCATTTTTTCCCATTTTAGTAATAATAGTTTCTTTTTCTATTCTTAATTTTAACATGTTTTTCTTAAAATGTACTAAACAAATTTAAAACCAACAAGAACAAAAAAAAAAAAAAAAAAAAATCCCATACCTCCATTTTTTTAAAAAAAGTTGTCGCAAGTTGTCGGATACCTTAATGCGTAAGCAATTATAGAGTTAACTTGGAAAAAATTAAATTTTTCACCATCATGAGTTGGCAATGAATAAAAGGAATGCATAAAGTTGCAAGGTTCACAGTATAATGTTAATTTTACTGCAAGTCCAGTTTCTTGAGATAAAATCATAGTTTTAAATTATTTTAGATATTTTACATTGCAGACAAATTTCTGATGAATTTGATAATGAAATCAAATTAATAGTAATGTTTTCTTATAATTCTGAAATACTTACAGGATGATAATTTTCATCCAAATTGCCTAATTTTTCTCCGAAGTAGAAATATTTGCAGAAACTTTAGGCTTTGTTGCCAAATTCCTTCTTGCAAAATTAAATATTTTCCGCAGTTTAATATTTTCTCCAGTTTTCTCCCCATTTTTATTCTTAAAAAAGAAATATTACTATTGTTGATATATTTAGAGAGAATAATAAAAATATAATTTTTTTCCGTATCACAAACAATTTTTTACGCGTATACTTTTAAAACACGTGCATTGCTTGAATTTGTCTTCGAAACAACCAATTGTAGTTAGCGGTTGCAGAGAAAAAAATAATTTAAACACACACAGCTTGGAAATATCTACTTTAAACTAATATAGGAGAGATTATAATAAGAGAAGAAGCACTATCTCTCTCTTTGACGAGCAATCTCGTTTGAACTTTTAAACTTGTGATATAATATAAGTAAAGTCCATTTAAACGTGCTTTTTTTTACAAAGTATTTTTCAAGAGAAAAAAAAATTAATAGTACTTCTAGTGCAAATATCATCAAGTATTACATATCATTGAAAGCAGAATAAAATGTATTATAATAATCTATAAAAATCCCCAGAATCACTTTTTTTTTGAAAATTTTCGACTTTGAGTTACCTTAAATAACCAATTTCTTATCAAGTTGATATTCAAGGTAAGGAGAGCCATTAATATTAATGCAGTATTTTACATCTTTCCTGATTATAGTGGTAAGTTGGTTTTATCCCCTAAGAGTTGAATATTATAATCTTTATTTAAATTCAACATATGTTTTGCTATAGAATTATTTTATAAACGTGAAACTGGTAATGCAAAAAACAATCGAATTAAAACTTTGTAGAATACATAAATAAGAAAAGTAAAACCCTATAAGTAGAAATTTCAAACTTGCTATAACGTATCACGTCCTTTTTGAATTCAAAATTTATGAGTTTAATTTTACAAGGATTGCAATGTTGAGGAAATTTCATGTAAAAATAATACTCAACATTTAAAATATCATCAAGTGACATAGTTTAACGTTTTGTAAATTTTAGTAAATACATTACAACTGTACAAATTATAGTATTGATAGAAAAGACGAAACTAAAGATAAATGTTAATTTAATAAACGGCCAAAGAATTCTCAGAGATCTTTTCTGGAGATAAATGCGATAATGCACAAATTGACAATTTATTGTAAGATAAGTCATGAAACCTCCTTTCACTTTAAATTATTCATAATCATCAACGATATAAATTCAAAGAAACTGAACACCCGTGACTGGAAAATGCCATGGAAATGTGAATTTAGATAAATTTGAAAATAGTGAACTGAATAATGAATCATAAATTCAGACTAAGATCAATAAAAGAGTATTCTTTGCTTAGTGAATATAACTTTCAATTACAAAATGTAGAATAAATAAGAAAATGTGGTTCTCCATTCCATTATAGGAGAAAAATCGTAGTATTGGGATCTTCTTATACATCTCTAACGTATTAACAGAAATTTAGTATATATTAAAAAAAAGGAAACAAATAGTGATGCTCCAGGTGTCTATAGAATAGTTATGAGACCATTTTCATTGAAACAAATGCAAGTTAAGTAGGTAAAGAAAATGATCTTTTTTTTAAAACTGAATAATTATTTCATTGATGATTTGAAAAGCACAATGAACACTAGCACAAATACACTATATCTTAGTAAAAATAATTCTTGGAAATGCTTTGGAAAAAAATCATTCATGGAAATGCTTTGGAAAAAAATCATTTATAGAAATGCTTTGGAAATAAATCATTCATGGAAATGCTTTAGAAAAAAATCATTTATGGAAATGCTTTGGAAAAAAATCATTTATGGAAATGCTTTGGAAAAAATCATCTGTTTTTTCTTCGAATGTGTCAAACTATAAAAATCAAAATTGTTAATTTCTTTTTCAGATGTATATCGCATGTTTATAGCTCCAATTCTAAGATGTGAGCTGTATTTTTAGAGATATTTATAAAGTAGAATTTACTTTGCTGGAAGGTTCATCAAAAGTAACAAATTTTGAAAAAAATCAGTCTTAAAAACTAGAGAAGACTAATAGCATATGTCTTAGATAAAAAAAATATATACACTTGCGTGCAAAACTTAAGGAAAGCATGCTTTTTTAACATACAACCATATAATTGCTGAAAAGGGTCGCGACCAGTACAGGGAAATTTCAACTCAGGTGATGCATATTCAAATATCAACAGTATGAAACCAGAGGGGACATGACGGCTCGCTAGCACGTAGAATGTACACGCTCAATGCCAAGGCAACTTAAAAATTTGCAGGAAGGACGCATTTCCAGATGTTACCTTCAAGGGAAAGTGAAATCATACATTCATAATAAGTACAAGAAATCAACAGGGCCTTTATACGTGAGGCAAACTTGAAGAGGGATGTAACTTGACGAGTGTTGCCCAAGAGTTTGGAATTGATAAAAGTATATTTTCAGGAGTCTTGTAAGTGAAGTATGTGCAGCTATAAGAAAGGTTTATGGTGGCCCGACGAGGAATAAAACGACACGTAATGACCGTTATTTTGTTCTGAAGGCGAAAAGAGACCAGGACCACACATAAGGTAGTATTGCTTAGCAGTTGCGTACTACAACCGGATGACACAGGTATCCCAGTTTACTGTGACCAGACGTCCACATAAAGGTGACTTATTTGAATGCCGTACCAATAATAACAGCTCATCTGTGGCATCATTTACAATGATGTCAAGAACACAAAGATTTGACATCTCATAAATAGAGAGTCACGTTCTGTTTATTTATGAGAGTCGTTCCAGTCTGAATAAAGATTTTCAGCACCAGGTGATATGAATGAAGGTAGGACACAGTTTTATCCCCCTGACATCTGGGAAAAGAGACTATTGGGGGTGACCCTGGAGTGTTTGTATGGGAAGGTATGTTGAATTGGTGAATGAAGATTAGCTTTCGACACGATTCACTTATCGGAGATCGTTACGACAGTAAAATCATACTCCTACACGTGTCCATTAATGTCCATGGTATACAGATAGTTAAAGAAGCACACACACACATAACGTATTGCTGTGGCATGCATAAGGAAGGTTGCTCGGGGGAAGGTCTACCCCAGTATATATAGACTAACAAATCCTTAATTTTTTTCCATAGCGTTTACTACTTGGTGCTTTCGCTTACTTGTTTTTTAGACTTTAACTTCTTTCTCTTCTTCGTAAGAGAGGTCTGAGTACGCCGCTAGAGTATTGAACCTTCATATGACTGAGAAACGAATAGTAGAAATATCTGTCTAAACAATGGTGTTATAATAATTTAATTTAAAAAAATGAAGTGAGATTATACAAGGTAAACAAAAAAGTTCTTGCCGTTTGCGCGTTTCCATTGAAAGAAGTGAGAATAAGTATGCAAATTCGTGTATGACGTCATTGAGAAACCGTCTGTCGAGAGTAGGGATATCAGTTGTTATAAACGCAGGTCCACTGCTCACATTCATTAATCGGAACTCGTACAGTAGTGAAGTGAAATGAACGTATCGAAGGAGCTCGTTCGGGATTGTTTACTTTACGACTTCAAAGGGGGCTTATCAGCCTCTGCATCAAGTCGCCGAATATGTCAAGCGTTTGGGGATAGTGCTGTCAATGAACGTACGGTAAGGCATTGGTTTCAAAAATTTAGGCCGGGAGATTTGTCCCTCTGTGATAAAGCTCGAACAGGACGACCACAGACCTTGGATGACGAAGTTCTGCAGGCGGCCAATGAGGAGGGCAGTAATCAAACGTGTGGTGAACTTGCCAGACAATTCAACACTTCCAGTGAAACGGTTAGATTTCATCTGCACCTCTTAGCCCGCGATCACTCGCGCGGGGTGTTCTCTACACCCCGGCTATAATATAAAGTTAATGTATTTTAAAATGAAAATTTTGTATATAGGTTAGTTTAAATTAATGTTAGTCTCATTTTTATGCAATAAATTTAATAATTTTATTTGTATAATACAAAAATCAACTTGTACTTTATAAAAATGTATCATAATTGACTAAGATTTTTTTTTCATTTTTAAATACACGTGTTAAAATTTTGAGGTGTTCTCTAAACCCCGCGAGTGACCGCGGGTTAGGTAAGACGTACAAGATGAGCAAGTGGGTTCCTCACACGCTCTTGGAAGTCCATAAGCAACAATGAGTGGCAGCCTGTTTATCGTTGCTTTCTCGCCACCGTAGCACATCCATATTCAATAGGGTGCTGACAAATGACGAGAAATGGGTCCTGTATGACACACTCAAGCGTCCCAAACATTGGTTGTCACCCCAGGATACTGTCCCGCACAGCGCAAGACCACCTACGCACCCACGCAAGATTATGCTTTGTGTCTGGTGGACTTGTCGTCAAGTGGTTCACTATGAGTTGCTACGAGCGTTTCAAATGGTCACTGCTGACCTGTATTCGCAGCAACTGGAATGTGTACAACAGGCATTGCATCAGAAGGAGCCAGCACCGATTAATCGAAAGGGTTATTGCATGATAACGCGAGGCCTCATGTCGCGCGGGTGGCCAGGAATACGATACAGTGACTTGGTTGGGAGATTTTGTGCCATCATCCTTACTCACCTGACCTTGCACCATCAGTTTACCACCTCTTCCATTCCCTGGACAATCATCTTTGTGGTAAATCTTTCACCAATGCAGCTTCTTTGCATCCCACACCCCCGAGTTTTAACGCAAGGGGATTTAACAACTAGAGACACGTTGGCAGAAGCTCGGCATCCAACCCGGCCCGTTGGATGCCGATGGTGATTACTTCGAGGACTTACAATTGGCTACACTGTTTGTATATCATGTTCTTTTGGGTCATTAAAAACGGCAATAACTTTTTTGTTTACTTTGTAATTATGGCAATTTTAATAATCAGCCTAATTTTTCAAATAAATTTATAGATGCACAACACATATGAGTTAAATATCAGCATCAAACAAATTCTAAAAAGCATTTTTTCTCAAGAAAATTATATTATGATTATGGAACTTCTTTCAACACAATCTGGCCCTTAAGTCGAGGTAAAGATAAAATTAATTTAACCCTAAAATCATTTTTGTCCTAATTGACCCAAAAAAGTAGGTTCATATTCAAAGTATGTAATTAACTTAAACTAATTAAGACAAGTAAATAACCCCAGAAAAAATTACAACTCAGAGTTTCGTGATTAACTTCCAAGAAACTTAAAAAAATCCTGAGCGTGCCAATCTCCCTCGTGGATATAGAAAAAAAGAAAACTACCTAATAAGGGACCAATAGGCCCTTTCAGAAATTCATTGGAATCCAAATAGATCGTAAAGATACATCACGTCGAAAGATTTATTCAAAAGAACATTCTTTGGCTGAGAAAGAACGTGACTAACCACCAAAGAAAGAAACGATCCAATCATTCCACTGCTGTGATTAGAGCATGAGCTGTCAATCACTAGCATATTGTAAGGAAAAAAGAATTGTTTCCAGCCAAAAGAATTGCTTTATGTTCTGATATTAACCAGGAGGAGGAGGAGCAGAATGTAGCATCAACGCTTTTGTTTTCGAAGTATCATCACTTTTTTAACTCCTTGTTTACTAAATGGATTGGAAGCCAATTTTGCTGCTTTGTACCTTTAGACACCTCAACCAATTGTAATTAAAATGTACAGAATAGAAGTTACTATTCGGAATCATTCAGAAATTGCTAAATTGACTTAGAATTCCTTTTTTATTGTCTTAAAAATTATTAAGAGGTCAAGAAAAACATAAATAATCGCTAAAGTAGTAATAAAACTAGTTTCTTAAGATTCTAAGAGGGTGCAATTGTGTGGATTGAGGTTATATGGAGAAAAAAATTAGTATTAATTGAAAGCTACCAATGAGGAAAAGATGTTCTATGGTAGAGAGATTATATAGAATAAAAATATTTCTTTAAAAAACACTTTAAAATTTAACATTGCCACAAGGAGGTTGAATTTTCAAAAATAACACAGAAAAAGTCTTAATTTTGGTTAGATGATTTTAGACCCAAAAGTATTGTTTTTCTACAATAAATAACCAAAAGGGAGGATTACTGATAACTGAGTACTGAGTAGTACAATGTGCTTTGCAACATCTCTAACCCATCTCTATCTCCCCGTACCTTTTAATCAATCCAATCTAAGCTTTTTTCTGTCTCGCTCTATCGAGCCCTGTAATTTCGATAGTAGGTTTTTTAAAATTTAATACTAAAGAAGATGTTAAATGTACCTGATGTTTTTTTCTTGTAACTATTTCGTATGTGTCTTTTTATAACAATAAATGTAAAATGTACTAAAATAACTCTCTGCTTCACTTTAACAAAAATTACTTAAAATTTTTATCATAAAATGGCTTTAATACTTAAACTTTATTTTCTTTGTGGCAGTAATTAACATAAGAATTAATTACTTTTTATTTTTTTCCTTTTATCTATACAACAGTGAATATTTTTCTGCATAGGTAGGTTTTGAAATTCTGAAATTTTTTTTTTGATCTAGCCTAATGTGCAACAATGAATGCTACAAGATTTCGTTTTACTGGGTAATAAATTGTGTTAATAATAATTTGACACATCTAAGTTATACTGAATATACAAAATCAGTATTTACTTATTATAGAAACAATAGAAATACCCATTTAAAAATGAGTCCTCTTTGACCGTCCAATAAATGGCCACTACTTGTCACAACAGTGTGCCTCTTAGTACCGGTGAAAGGGAAGGTATCAGAGTCAAGAATATGGCAGTGTGAGAGCTGTACATGAGAAAATTCTGTTCCTATCAAAGCGTGATTATGTCCGACATCTACGACGTGAAAAGAGGCATGATAATTGGAGCTCGCCTCCCTGGGGTGACCGTGTCCGATACAGTCAACCTTGTGGATGTTTCGAGGACCACTGTGTCAAGTGTTATGATAGTTTACACAAACCTGGGTAAGGTGTCTTTTTCGAAGCACTACAATGGGCGAAAGTCAAAGTTGGAGGACCGTGATAGACAGGTGTTGAAGAAGATAGTCACCCGAAAACGCAAGGCTGCACTGCCGCTGATAATGTCCGGGATAAATACCCACCTTCAGAGACCCGCACCTATAAAAACTATTCAACGGGATTTGCATATTGCCAATATTCATGACAGAGTAACTATTCCAAAATCGTTAGTTTCGGGACAGAATGTAGTAAAGAGACTACAGTGCTGCCGAGACCACCTGAATCGGACGCAACTGCAAAGGGAACCAGTCAGTTGGTCCAATGAATCTTTATTTACAATATTCCAGACCATCAGGCGTATGTTCGTCCGGCGACGTCCGGTTCGTTCGTTCGTTCAAGTTAACTGCCTGGTTCCAACCGTGAAACATGGAGGGGGTTCTGTGACGAAGTGGGGTGCAATATCTATTCGTGGATTGAAGCCTTTCTGTGTCTTGAGGGGGATGATTGCAGACGACCATTATCAAAGATCATCTTCACCCTATGCTTCAGACTCTCCTTTCGTTAGTTCAGTTCGGTTTTCATTCCAAGATGACAATGCCCCTGTTCACACGTCTCGCTGTGTTCAAGCATGGTTACATGAGCATCATGATGAAATGGAACATTTAACATGGTGTCCCCAGTCACCTGATCTGAACATCATTGAGTTTTTGTGGGTTTTTGTACAGAACAAAGTCAGTGCTCAGTTTTCTCCTCCTCGCACACTGTCTGAACTCGAGACGGCCCTACATGAGAAATGAGTGCGATTTTCAATGAACTCTGTTCAAGACCTTTATTTGTCGATCCCACGTCAAATGTAAGCTATTAATCAGGCAAAAGGTGGCTCCACCCCTTACTAATAAAATTTTTTTCATTTTTTCACAGATGTTTCTATTATTTTGTCCTATACCTGTATATTGGCTTGATAAGGCAGCTAGCTGTATTGCGTTCTGAATTAATTTTATAAGCTAAAATGGTACCTATTAAAATCAAACATAAATATGTGTTTTTCAGGATTACATGGTATAGAAAAAGAGAGATAAATTAAACTTACAATTATAGATTAATTATTGGGATTATGATTGATTTAAATAAAAGTACCGCTATACAGCTCAGCAATCGACCATCGTTGTTGGACCTCAGCATTTTGTACCACAGTTAAGAGATGAAAACGATACATTAACTGTTTACCTCTCTCTATTAACTTTTATATCAAGCTATGTTAGGATTTTGAGGCCGAATTTGACTTAATGAGCTGGAACTTGTTTTATTATGTTCTGCGATCCTTAGCTGGATTGAGTATTGGTTCAGATCTCCACTGACCCCCAGGCTGCTTCGAATCCATGTCATTAGAGGTTTTGAAATATTTATTAAATGGGTAATATTTTATGTGTGTTTATATTTATTGATAATATTTGAATAACTTATGATGATACGAGCTGTGGTAGGTTCCCGGAATAAGTTGCTTTCTTAGAATATTCTGAGTTTCATAGTTCATATTTTTCTTATCTCTAAGCATAATTTAAATTGAAAAAGCGAAAACTATAGACAGTAAGAACTTTGAAATCGCCATTAAATGTGTGTGTGTTGGAGTTACTAATTTTTTTCTTGATGATGGATAAGTTGTGAGCAAGTTTTCCTTAAGAATTGAAAATCAATGTAAAAAATCCATATAAATGCTTAATGTGGAAAGTTCTAAGTGAAAATTTCTAAGAAAGTTTTATAAATATTAATAAAATTGTTTAAAGTTAATATATTAACCAATTATGTAGTTCTAAGTAACTACAAATAAACTTTTTAAATAAATGCAATTAGTTTAAATAATTCATTTATGACAAATGCCTAACGTAGTTTACTTTCTTGTAACGGAAATGGATATTTGAAAAGTTTAGTTTTTTAAAAAAATTTGATCATTTTTTAAAGCTTACTTTTGTATGAATTAAGTTATAAAAATGAAGTAAATAATAAGCTTGAAGAATTCCAATAGCTGAAATTTATTGTGATATTAACTCCAATTATTGGAATTTTAAAGGTTATTTGTAATAGATTTGGCCCTGAACATTACTTTAATATAAATAAACTATTATGTGTACCTAAAGTATACAATAAGCTAACTCTGAAACTCATCTAATATAAATCTTCATTCAATGCTTAAAAATAAAAATCTAAATTGCAACTGATGATTAAATTTTCTTTGATTAATTTATACGCTTACACTGCATATTTTCTCTCTCTTTTTATACATGAAAAGTTTTTCGTTATGCTGTAATAAATTTATTACGCACTACCGCAGCAACGTTCAAGATGTCTCACCACCTCTATTTCGCATGTGTCGTACGCATTAGATTGACAACCATGGGCTTTGTATCATATAATGTAGCCAATACGGTCGCGATAGTACATCATTGCAAACTCGCGCAGAAAAATATCGCAACGATTGCTTGTACTGGAATTGTTGGGTGAACAGAAAGGCGTTGTTTCATACGAAAACTTATTAACAGTCAATGTAACGAAGTACTCAAATTTTCAGGAAGTTGCAAGAGCTGCAGGTTCATCCAAATCTGAGGACTTTATCAATGAAATGCTGGACTATGCACCTTTAGTGATAAATTTAATTAAAGAGAAGCGCCAAGCAAGAGCTTTATAATTTGAGCAATGAGTATAAAGTTGTATATTTTGTACGATGAGGTTTAGTCTGCCAACGGGGGGAGGGCTCCTATAGTTATTTATTTATACAAATGCCAGACATTTGGCCCCTAGGCCATTAGCCACGATCTAGCTTCTTAATACTTGAGAGAAATGCCCCCTTCCGATTAGACACCTTAAAAATATTACACTTTTTTCCTAATATGAAAAAATGATTTAAATTGAAATTGACTTTATTTCAGAAAGAGTATTCAAAAAGCCAGGAAAATGATTAAATGAATTCTTATCGTGATAAGTTATTTCGATAAAAAGAGGCCGAGGTTCGCAAAATTAATTTCCGATGTTATTTGGAACATTATTGCACTTCTATTATGGGTGGTAAATAAGAAGTTACAACCTGAAACATCCCTAACATTACAGTCAGAAATGCGATAGAATAGATGTCCATTCATTGGACAGCTCTATTAATTCGGTTTACGAATAGGATAGAAGACTATACCGAAACACGTGTCAATCATCAATACAGAGGGATTCAGCAATTTCTGGGATGGTGAGTTTCTACGATCGTCTGTCGTAATTATGGATTACGTCACTGGTTTATTAAATCAGAGGTACGCACTAGTCCAAAGAGCGTGAAATGAAGTAGAAATGCTTTTCCATTAAAAATGAAGTCCTTGATGATAAAATCAGATAGGATTTTGTGGCTCAAGGATGAGTTTTATTTAGAGTTAAGGTGTAGAATTGTATTGGAAAAGATTAAAAAAAACCCCATTTTTTAAAAGTTGAATGCTCAGTTATTCAAAAGGATATAATGGAATATGGAACGAGTTATAGAAAAATCTTTGATTAAATGGATTTCACAATTTTTTTTTGTTTGCGACCAATATATATATGGATAATGTAAAATAGAGTTTCTTCTCAAAATACCACAAAATACTAACCATTTAATTTTTTACAGAAAAGTTTTGAAATTTATGAAGGTTTTTAAAATTCTACTCCTCCTACAGTAAGGGACTTTGATTTATAAATACGTCAAACCACGGAAAGTAAAAGTTGGTATGGGTTTCTTCTAGCATGGTTGATATACGTAAAATACTTATTTTTCTGAATGCTTATTGAGAATTCCTTAAAAAATGTGTAAATTCTAAATTTAGCTATTTTTTTAAAAGATAAGTATCGCTTTGATTCAAAAATGTATCCCAAATTTTGTTACATGTACAATTAGCAAAAGTTAAAAAAAAAATTCAAAGCATTAGGCCCAATAGAAAAAAAGGCCTCAACATTTTAAATGAAGATAAGTGAGTTATTTTGTCTTTCTGAGATAAATCCGCTTAAAGCTTTTATTTGCCATTGGGATGTGAATAAAAACGAACATAAAAGTTATCATAACTCTGAATTTTTTAAACTTAGAGCTTTCATATTTCGTGAAGTTAAGAAAATCATGTATAGAATAATTTAGGTTAAAAAAATTGTATTTGAATTTTTGACGGTTCTTGTCAATTGCATTGTACTATGCCCGTTAAAGTGGCAAAGACAGTTTAATTTCGAACATTGAAATAAATGATAAAAATATTTGAAATTGTTAATTATTATGTTTGCTTATATATATATATATCAGTTTCCTTTTTTATGAAAATCGATAAAGATTGAAATGGTTGTGTGTTGTGAACGAGATACTGTATTGTAAATAAAAATATTTGTTGTGATGTATTTTATTTAGGAAAACTAAGATATGGGAAGCATTTTGACACTTTACAGTTTTAAAAAATATTTTTAATGTTAATCTTTAAATATTTCTGTAATTAAATTAGCTAAGAAAATCAATTTAATATTTAATATTAAGTACAAAGTTAAGGTTTTATAAATACGTGTTATTTTCTTGATGTATATATTCTCAGAGTGATCGAAGCGTGATTAACCTAAGAAAAATGAAAATAAATGTACTTCGCTATCATATTCAGTACGTAATCATTACAATAAAAAAACAAGTTCAATATCTAATGAGAAATGAAAATTGTTTTACCACAATTAGTGAAAATACTTGTATTATCTATAACATGTTGCAAATTTGAAGTACAAAAAGTCAATAACATTTAATTCTATATTTAAAGAGTATCTATTTGTGTGTGTTTTAAAGAGTTGATTGATATTTTTGTGTAAAATAAATTAAAAATATTAATATCTTTCTCTCAAAGTACATTCATTCTGCTCAAACATTTGGCCTAGCTGCTTTATGATTACAAATTGGAAATGTAACTCTTCATGTGGCTGTTTTCTGGAACATAAATTCATAAGTTTAAAGCAAAGAGAGCCAAAAGTATTTCTTTTTATTAAAAGAATATGGTGATGAAATAAGATGAATCGATAAGTTATGAAAAAAATAACAATGGGATATTTATTTTTTCTGTTTAAAGTATTTCTTAGAAACTTAAGCCAAATTAGTGTTCCTTTCAAAAGTAAGGAAAATTAGTCATATCGCAAAAAAGTCAAAATATTAAACTTAACTTTTGTAAAAAGTCAAAATATTAAACTTAAACTTCGCAAAAAATCAAAATATTAAACGTAATCCAAGATTCAGAATATTAAGTTTAATTTATATATAAGATTCCGCCATTGTCACAAAAAAAAATGACCTAAACTTTCCAGTTAATAGCATGTATTACAAAACGATGAAGTATGTAGTGAATATGTTGGGAAAAGACAAAGTAATTCAGAATTAAAGAAAATGTAATGTTATGTAGAAATGTAACTTGAAATTATAATAAAAATATTTTAGATTTTTTTAATAAGCTCATAACTGTATAGGTGATTCTATCATAAAAATTTTTAACACTGAAAAAGTTGATACTCAATCAAAAAGTATACATATATTTTTATTAAAAATCAAAACCTATTCCTGAAAAATATTAAAATATAGCTTTCATAAAAGTGTCTTGCAAATCTGATAACAAATGCATTATTCGTAACATTTCTTTTTTTAAGGTTTAATAATAGATTGGCGGGGTAAAAGTTAACATATCGAAGCAAAAACATAGCTTCAAAAAATGTGTTCTTGAATAAAGTAATACTGTTACCGAATCATCCATTAAAAATGTCCATTTTAAATAGTTTCCGTCAATTTGATGCTAGAATTTCTGGAAAAATTCTTCTTAGGGCAGAGTCAAGTCTCTAGCACTTAGGAATTAAAAATTTAGTTTCTATCTATTTTAAATGCGATCAGTGAGGTACTCACTTTCTGCTAACGTGAGTGGAATGCAAATTTTGTTTTCAAATTTGAATTCAGTATGCATCATTACGCAAAATACTTTACATATCTAAACATACTTTACTTTTCAAAATCATATATGCCGTTCCTTTCTTAAAACTTTTATTTTATGCAATTGAATAAATTTTTAACATTTCTTTTTGTTACCCCACACTACTAGCTTATTTAATAACTGAGTTCCTTTCAGGATGCTTTTGAGGAAAGGCCAGCCTTGACTGCCTTTTCAATAGAAAGCCATCATTCCATATGCCTTCCTGTTAAAAATTAACTACGAAAGTTTTATTGATATTTTTCACATTTTATAAGTGGTTTTTTTTTTTCAAATAATTTCCCTTTTTAAGCAAAATTCCACGTTTTTATTGAAATCTGTTTATTTTTTTAAAACTTTAGCACTCGAGTTTTTTTAAAAATTAGAAAATCATAATTACATATATTTTTAAATTCTGCCTACTTACTATTTTAGCAGATATGAAGATGAATGCTTTTTAATACAATACTCATAAATATTCTTTTAGTACGGAAATTATCATTTGAAATAAAATTCAAAAAGTAACATTTTGAGTGTAGCAATAACTCAAGCCCTTTTTGATAAAAGAAGAATCGTATTCAATTCCAAACATTTAAAAAATGTTCTAATATGAAGTAGATGCTCACATGATGAAATAGTTAATAGGTTTTTTATTGCTTCGATTCCATATAAGCTTTGTTACTGTTCACATATCTGTGAATATCTGATATTTATTTGTTAAGAATTAGGAAGAGAAATGCCTTTTAAATGATCTAAAAGTTTGGAAAGTCATTAATATAAGGTAGCAGAGGATACATAAGAAATTAACAAAATCATAGCATGTTCTGTTGAATCATTATGAGGGACATTGTATTCCAGTACTGAATTCAGCTTCGAAAGAAAAAAAAGTTTGTGTTTCATTACCTCACGAAATAATGTAGTTAACCTCCACTTCTACTTTCCCAAGAACAAAGAAACATCACCAAAATCAAGATATAATCCAGATGGATCCAATTGGTCTACTATTTAGAACTGCGTACAAAAACGTTCAAATAAGGCAATCAGTACCACAGTGTCGTGTCCAGAATTTCTCCTTTTCTCTCCCCCTGCAGAGATTTACGCCAAAATCGCTAACGTAATGGCTCTCCAAAAGTTATTTCGAGAAAAAAAATTTGGTGGCCTGATACATAATGGATCGATTGGAAATATATTATTGTCTAAGTAATGTGAATTCATAACCATTAACAAGGAAAGTGGTAAATGCTTTTCTGAAATAGCTTTTATCACTTAAGGTATTGGAATTAGATTTATCACTTAAAATTAATTACAAAGCTTGAAGCAAAATTTCGAAGAAAGTATTTCTTTGAGAAGCTGAAATTTAAACTAGAATAAGTAAAGGTAATATAATAATTTTTGAGGAACTATATTAAATTTAAAAACTGTCGGACATATTAATGAAAAAACAACATGATTTAGACACCCTTTGATAGAATATCATCCACCGCAGTTTAAGAGCCAAAATGAGTTTTTTTTATTTCACCTATTACAGGTTATTATCAAAATAACGGAAACACGATAGCAATATAAAGATTCCTTTATTACAATGGTGTTAGACCGCCTTTGGCAATACAGCTTGGATTCGTCTAGGAATAGATTCATACAAACGCTGAATAGTTTTTAGAGGAATATTATACTGCTCTTCATGTTTTTGTGTGTGAAAGTTCTGGGAGAGATGCCGATGGAGGTTATTGATTCTAAATAGACCATAGTGGTTAAATTATATTGAGGTCGAAGGACTGTGCGGGCCATGGTAGATGTTTAACTTAATCCTCGTGTTTATCAACCCATGATTGAACAAGTCCCGCTGCATGGATAGGGGCATCATCATCCTGGAAAATTCCATCTCCTGCAGGAAACAAAGTTTGTATCATAGGATGGACTTGGTCAGCTAAAATTTCTTTACTTCTCCCAAGTGATCTTTCCTTTCAGGGTTACGATTGGTCCAACAGAAAGCCATGACATGGTTGCCCATATCATGACAGATCCTACTCCATGCTTGACAGTTGGAAGGAGACAATCACGCTCATACGCTTGTGCAGGTGTCTTCCAAACATGCACACCAAACAGCTGTAGAGACGACGTTTAACATTAACCGCTGGCTTGAGAATTGTTGCTCTGCCGTAAATGTTCTGTTTATAAAGATGCCTTCTAACTGTTATCATTGACACTAAAAGATCCAGAAGCTGATTGAGCTCTCTCTCTCTCTCTGCGATCTCTTATTCTTCAGCTCTTCGCTTTTTGGTCTCTTTTACTGAGCTTCTCTTTCCGTCCACTATTATGCTTTGCCGAGCTTGTGTTGCCGTGCTGTTAGTACGCTGTCATGACTTAAGATACCGCGCCCCTAGAAATGCCTAAAAGTTGGGATGTTTCGGTCACACTTGCTCCATCTAGACGGGCTCCTACAATATGATCTCTGAAAATCTTAGAGGTCCAACATTTTACATTTTTGAAAGAAAATCCAAGACTCTTACAGAACTTCAATAAAGCTACCGCTTACTACCATAACATACACATTTTTATTGATAAAAAAACCCTGTATACTATGATTATGTTTTAATGCTTACGAATCGCATTCAAATGTCACTTTTCATTCACAGGTAATTCCATTATTTTGATAACTACCTGTATGCCTAAATACTTTGTTGAACTTTATTGAAATAAATATACATAATTATTTTCTTAAATGAGAGCAATTGAGTTTCTAAAATAATTTATTTCGCATCATTATGTATCTTTTTTCATTTGAACTGATATAAACTAAACGGGAGAAATGAAATAAGTAATAAATAGCGTTCTTTGCGTTGTTTCTAAACCTTAGAAAGATAAATTTCAGATGTCCCTTTACTTTTTGACTTTTCCTCGTACATTGTGAAAATAAGGTTACAGTGCAAAAACATACTGAATTAAATTTTATTTTATTTAATGCTCGATATTATCTTTTACTAATAATAATCCACACAGATAGATAAAGCAAATTCCATATTTATCCGTTAAATTATGCGCACAGCTTCAAATATGTAAAACGTCATAAAGAAGTGTTAAATATTTTTTTTCCGTGAAATATTTAGAATTCTTTCAGAATTTTTTAAAATCGGGTATATTTTTTGTACTCACCCTGTATAAGGAACTTTCTTGTAGTATTATCCTAATGAGAGGACTAAAGGTATCATAAGTAGTAATATTTCAAGTTTATTTTAATAAAATTGTAAGGATATATTATAACCATATTATTAATATCAATAGAACTGTACAAAGATCTTCAAAATAAAAACTATAGAAGGAATACTTTTTTTTATCTTCCATGTGATCTATAATTTCTTTACTATTTTTAATTTTATGGCAGACGCATTATTTAGTGCATCCAGAATGACTTCCTGGAGACTTCTCCAGATTTGTTAATACGTGTATTAAATCTATTTGAAACAGTTCGACACTTAATATGACTTTTGTAAAGTTTAGGAGTTGAAAAAAGCTGTAGAAATCTAAAATTATTGATTCTTAATTTTGTTTTCATAAAGTTCTGAAATGGGATTATTAATTTCTCTGTCATTAATTGCTAGTGGAAAAGTGTAATTTTTAGTCATTAAGGGATGACCTTAATTGACTGATACAAATGATATTGATTTTTGTAACTGAGAAAATCAAACAAGAAGAAAGATTTTCTTCACTGAACTTTTTCCATTTTCATTAACTGTCTTATTTATCACTAACTCAATTAAATTCTCATTTTGTTTTGAAACTGTGGGTTTGGATATGATAGCCACATATCCGGATTCCTTTTCTATCGATATTTTTCTTGTCTATATTGAAAAAATCTTTCAATTTGAAGTTTATTTTTGGGACATAAAGAGTAGTAATACCCTGAACTTACGCGATAGGGGGACTGAGTGATAACCTGAGTGATGATTCGGGGTAAATTTCGCAAATAAATACATATAAATTATTTTTAGTTGGGATCGAAGACGAAAGAAAACAATAATTTTGAAAAAAAAAATTAACGAGTCTTACAGTAGTCGCATATGATGTGTAACATCTGACATGTTATCGTGTTAAATACGCAATAGTAACTTAAATCCTGAAAAAAATGAATCGGGTAGGATAGGAAATAATTTTCTATTGAATAATTATATCTTTAATGAAAATTTTATTTAATTAACACAAGGAGTAATGCAAATTTTTTATCAAAAATAATTATTCTTGTTCAGTTTAGGGAAGAACAGAGACAATAGGCTTATAACTAAAATATGACACATATACTTGTAATTTCAAAGCATTTAAAAATAATTGAAAAAAAGCGTCAATAACAATACCATTGTTAATTGTCGAAACATTTCGATTTGTGTTCATTTCGAGCTTGAGTTCATCATTCAAAAAAAGCTATGAACAGCTCAGCTTCTGGCAAACTGAAGTTAACGTTAAAATCATTACTCGAAATCATGGGAAGCGAGTGATAGTTTTTTTTAAAGAGCTTAAACACCTTCGGTATATGGTAAAAGTACAAAATGCAAGAAATCTTTAATATTTTGAACCGTTTGATTTGGAGAAATGTATACGACAACCGCAATCACTGTCCTCAGATTTCATACACAACGAGCCCTGAGACTTTGACAATTGAGCGTAAGAATCGCAAGTTTATCCTGGATGAAGTCTAATAAGACTTGCTGGTATATGCGAAGTGGATTTAGAGTCAAGAAAACGAAACCGAGTTTTTGAATTCTAATTTTTTGAAGTGCTTAATTTAACAATATAAAAAAAAGGCTATTGGCTTGATGGTTACTAGAATTGGACCCCGATGCGAGGGTAGCGAAGAAACACCACGAAGCGTGCTGATTGGTCAAATCAAATAGCACACGCTTCCCCAACTTCCTGTTACACATTTCCGTCCCTTTTCACGAAATCATTCCTACTAATATCAAGCAACCGATAGTAAAGATGTTACACATAAGAAATGTTTAGTAAAATCTTAGGTAACACAAATACATACAAAATCGCAAAACAAAGTTATTTTGATGTAGAATGTTTCATAAAATCTGACAAATAGTCTGCCAGCTCAAAGAGATTTTTTTTTCTACCACAAAATTTCTTCGTAGCACTCTAATAAATTTTTTTCTTGTTTTGTAGAAAAGAGACGCTATCCGTTGGAATCTATATTTTTTTATAACTTAGACCCTTTTTCAATTAAACTGAGGCATTCTGTCAAATTACCAACCGTTAATCAATCTTCTGATTGAAATGGGTCTAAAGACTCAAGTTCTTCAATGTCTTGGTCTTGTTCATGCATTTCTATGAGTTCATCAATTGTCAGCTCCTGAATGTGGGAATCCAGCAGTTCTTGAACGTCATCACCATATTATTCTAAATTTATTTTATAGGCAAGATTAACTACTTCTTCAATCTCATCAGGCAGCGGAAGTAGTGACTAGTAGATTTATCTTTGCACACTTACGCCAGAGTAGATTTATTAAAGGTCCTGTATTTCATTATTAGTTGCATATTACCAAGCACTTTTATGTCAGTATTGTTATTGTTTAATTTTGATAATGTTAGTTTTCCAGTATTTACAACAAATAGATTACTAATATATTAGTAAAATAGAAAGTCAATGTTTTTAAACTTTAAATTTGATTTTTTGGAGCTATACGTTATCGAGAAAACGTGTATCTTCTGTCCTGGAGTGAGTGAGTGAGTGATTTTGGGTTTATTGGCGCAAGAGCCGATTTCGGCTATACTGCGCCAAACATTGTTTTAATATCTGTGTCTAGACGGGAAGAGAAAGAAAGAATGAATTGAATGACAAGAAAGAGGTCGAAAATAGAGAAGGATCACTAGGGTACCCGGGTCATGAAGCCCGTGTTTACCAAAGACAGTAAACCCATGGAAAAGGAAAAGATCACTAGGGCACCTCGGATTGTGACACCGTACTCACCTAAAGAAGGCGAGCCCCTGAGGGTCTCCTGTCCTGGAAGGAAGCTATATTTAATGAACCTGCTATACACTGCTATACACTGCCGTACATCTTATATCAGTTAATATTATAGACGTATTATTATTTTGCTAATTATTATTGGTATTAATTGAATCCTATATACTAGCGGTTCTTAAACTGTTGTTCGAGGATTATTGGGAGTTTCCAGAGTCTTTTAAAGGTATCCGACTACTTGCGATAACTGTTTTTTTTTTTAAAAATGGAGATATGGGGATTTTTTTTTTGTTTTCAGATTTGTTTAGTATATTTTAAGAAAAATATGATAAAATTAAGAATAGAAAAAGAAATTATTTTAACAAAAATAGGAAAAAATGGGTACAAATTGTCAAAAAATAACATAAACGCGGCCCATTCTGTACCAAAAGTTTATAAACAGATTTTCAATTTTTCAATTCTGATGTGTTGCTATGTTATTCATTTTTGAAATGACCTTTAGGATAAGAGATATTTTAATTTTTACAAAAACTAGAGCACTTTATCTTTGTTATTATATGAAATTACTTAAAAAAACAGTGGTTATATTCACATAAGGGGCTGTAAGTTTTGTAATAAAACAGTGATTGATAAATCTGAAGGTTAAAACACTTCAACTATTATTCAGAACATACACACAAAATTTCAGTTAATTATTTATAAAACTGTTTTAGCAATCGCAGGTCCCGTTTGAATATTTAAAAAAACACACATCTCGAATAAAACGCGTTTTAAAGTATATCTTGCTTAAAGTAATGACATTTGCTTTTACTAAAACACTTGTAGTTTTTGTTCCAGTGAAAGGAAAATAATAAACTTGGTATTCTTATAAAGCTAATAAGACGGCCTATAAAATAAAATCATAAAAAATTGTCAATGTTTGGCAGAATTCACAATTTTAGGGTAATCGGATACCTTAAGGGGACCACGATGGTTTCTCATTTAATGTTAAGTTTTCCCTCTTTTACAGATTCTGAAAGGTTTCGTGGAAGAATTGAGATGTGCCATATTAGACTATTTCAATGGTTTCTAAACTTTCGATCACCGTGGCTCCCTTTTATGTATCAGCCTGACATCGTGGACTCCATAAGATTTTGAACACTCCTCCGGGATTACCAACACATGGTTGAGTGGTTTAAAGGTTCTTTAATAACCCAAAGACTGCTTTTGCTACTTATACAGACTTATTATATTGTAGTAATGGTAATGTAGTTGCACACAATAAAAAAGTTGAATTAATATTCTTGATCGAAATACATGTTCCGGTAGAGTTTTTAATTCGAGGCAATTTAGTAATCTAGTCTAAGATTGTAACATACCTACTTCCCGTCTATCGTGTGACCCAGCTAAATGTGTGGAAGGAAGTAAAGGATTATTCGGCATGATGAATTCCAATTATTTTGTTTTTCACTTTAATTGACTCAAACACAAATCAATTTAACACTATAAATAGGATGATCCAGCCAGACAAAAGAGGGAAGAGACGAGAGTCTCATTTGGGGAGAATACATTAAATAAACCTCTTTATATTAACGGTTCTTCCCTATATTACTTTACACAGTAGATGTGTATTTAATGTCACTTATCCACTTTAATACTTTAAATACCAAAGTAATATGAAGGTGACAGTACCTGAACTTATGCAGTCTTCTAATCAATTTAATTTATCAATCACAACTTTCTATCTTTAATCTTTTACAAGACCTTTCTAACCCTTTATGGTAATCTTCACCTTGCATCTCTCTTGTCACCACTAGTTAACTAAACTCTAACCATCTAACTTTCTGCTATCTAATATTCTTCACTTCTAACTCACTAACTCCTTTTAACTCGCGAACTAGAACTATATATAATAAACTTAATTTGCATATCACGTTTTCTTATTAGGAGAAGATTAGTGAATTTTGCTAGCTCCAAAGAATACCCAAGAGGATTAGTAGGAGGTCACGTATAAATTCATCACAAGATGGAATTTCTTTTAATTTTTCCCGGAAGCCTTTCAGTGTTTATAAAAGGGAGAAATCTGAACATTAAATGAGAGACCTTCGTAGACCTCCTAGAAAAGCCCCGAGGACCCCCGGAGATTCACGGACCACAGTTTAGGGACCACTGGACTAGATCCTAAAATTGCCTCCAATGAAAAAACGCTACTGTAATATGTATTTTGAACAAAAATGTTAATTCAGTTTTGAAATTAGTATTTTGTAATAGTTTTAATTGTATGTTTTCTATTTTCGTGAGGGAAAAAAAGAATTTTAAAAATATTATATATTAGTAGCAGAGGGGCAGCAGTGTGTGTGTAGGATTATTAAGGAATCTTTAAATCACTCAACCATGTGTTGGGAGTCATAGAGGGGTGTTCAAAATCTTAAGGGACCGTGATGTCAGGTACATACATAAAAACAAGCCGCGTCGATTGAAAGTTTACGAGGCACTGCTGTATACTATGATGCGATGCTATTATATATACGTGCTAATTTTATACACTATTGAAATAAATTTGTGAATATTTTTGTAAGAGTACAAACTCTTGTCAATGATTCTTTCTTGAAATTCAAAGGCAAGTGTGAGGACAATTAACTGAACCCAAATTTTATTCTGGTTTAATGTTTATTTTCCTGCCTTACGTATTCGCATATAAAGTTCAAAAGTAATTACTACGTTATTAGTAAAAATCATCCAAACTCTAAAATTACAATCTAATTTCTTTTTGTTTTACAGTCGTCTTAGCCCGAACTTACGCGTTACACTCCATTCAAAAACAAAACAAAAAGGTGCTGAATTAACAATCACACTGAAATAATTCTACACTACCTAACCTCATATTAAATATTAAATACTGAGTAGTCGTATGAACACACACACACACACACACACACACACACACACACACACACACACACACACACACACACACACACACACACACACACACACACACACACACACACACACACACACACACACACACACACACACACACACACACACACACACACACACACACACACACACACACACACACACACACACACACACACACTTAGAGTGCAAAATTACTATTGTAAAATATAATTCCTAAAATATTGGGAATTATTCTTTTTCTCTCGTACTTTCTTTAATCTATGACAGGCCTCTTTAAAAGAATCTCTTTAATTATAATTATTTTATCTATCACTGTATCAGACAGCCGGAAAAAGTTGAAATTGTTCTTGTTTTTCAAGTTACATTTATAAAATCAACGGGTTGTTTATGAAATTTGTGACCCAATTTCTCACTTATGGTTCATTAAAGGGCCACGGTAGCCTAGTGGTCAAGGTATTGGATCGTGGCTGGCGTGTCGTGAGCTCGAGCCCAGCACCACTCAAGACCCACCATATGGGGGAGCGATGCATGTTAAATCTGTCGAGAGCTCAAACGTCCTCCCTTGGGTGTGATAGTTAGGAGCTCAGGTTTTGTCCTCGTCACTTGAACATGGTTCAACATTACGAGGTCCGTCGCCAAAAGCCCTCATGTATCTGAACAGTGTGATTTTAATATTCCCTCACTCACTCATGATCCATTAAAAAAACTTTTTCTAAAGAAGTGTAACTAGTGTGTCAATCCTGTAAAAATATTATAAATTCAAGCTAAAAATACATTTTCTTAAGCGAAAAGTTTTAGAAGTCTTCAAGAAATCAACTTAGATACAAATGAAGGAAATTTAATATCGCATACCTATAAATAGAATAACATTTTAAAATTATATGTTTTGTTAAGGCACATATCTAAAACAAGAAAACTTTTATGGAAACTTTAGATTTAAAAATCTGTCTAAGATTTAAATACGAATAATAAAAGCTATTCACATAAAGAAAAAAATAAAGATCCCAGGAAGGTTGAATATTTCTTCTTTGAGAGCAGTCGAAGAAACTTTACGTTACAACCGTATTCAAAGAAAGTGAGCACAAGGTTTGAATCAATACTTACTGAAAGGTTCGGAAGAAGTTTTCTTAAGAAACATCTTTTGTTATTACTCAGTTGCTGAAAATAATTTTGGGGGAAAGATAAAAGTTTGAAGTATAGTGACATTTTATCTTGCCTTTTTCAAGAGTTTTCTTGAATATTTCCGAAGCGTATTACCTTCCTTTTAAGATCGTCATTCCCATTCACAAGCGTTTATTCAATTTTCGCATCGAATACTTTTATATATTTCATTGATGATTTGCTTTACAGAATTGAGACTAGGAAATTAACGCATTATGAATTCGTAACTACAATTTATTTACAAAACAACAACAACAACAAAACTGGAATTAACGGATTTACAACAAAAAGACTTTAACACCTTTTTTTTACTGATTCACATTAACGTAAATTAATCCAATTTCCCCGGTGATCTTATATCATGCTACCGCATACAGAACAATGTAAAAAGTCTATGATAAATAGTTGCAGCACTTTTTAATCTTTAAGATATTCTTATTATTAACATCGTTTGTTTTTAGAATTATCTCAGAAGCCATTAAGCTGAAAGCCATTTCAGAATAAGCCAAGAAATGAAATATTTCAAATACCATGTGGCCAAAAAGTCCTTTAACATTTGAAAATTCAATAATTTATGGAATAATACAAGGAGAGAGATAAAAATTGACAAGCATATTTGAAATTAGGTAAGGTTTTATTGAAACCAAAAAAATGCAAAAAAAGCCAATAAATGGCTCTTTAAATAACAATGGTAATAATTAGCATTATAATCAATTTCCAGCTATAAACAATGTTCTTTATAAAAAATGCTCAATTTGTTGGCCATCATTTATCAACAATACCTGTAGTTGATGGACAATGCTAAGAGCACCACTATACATCATATCTGTAGGTATAGTGAGAAATTGCCGTTGGATGTTGCCTCTTAACATTCCTAATGTGGTCGGACGATCGATGTACATTTGCAACTTCAGGTAATTCATAACCAATAATCATACGGATTTAGGGACCTGGAAGGTCAAGCATGAAAAAGAGGGGACTGAGCAAGCTATTCTCACCAAGCGACGTGAGCAAGAGATCTTTCGCACTCGTGGCGATGGGATTATAAAGCAGCAGTAATAGATTCTCCATTCTGATAGAGTACAGCTTTACAAACAGTCTTTTTCTGGTAAAGTCAACATGCCAAAGTTGGTCGTGCGTCTGTTTTTTCTCTGTCTACAACTCATTCTATACACGATTTACTTCATTGACGTTTTGCTGTCCAACGCCATCTGTTGGCCCCTTTTTGCACCCTTTTTGGTTTCAGTAAAATTTTATGTCATTTCAAGCGTTTCTTACATTTTTACTTCTCTACCAACTTTATTGTGTGAATTATTGAATTTTCAAAGGTTGATGGACTTTTGGGTCACCTGGTACCACACAAAAAAGTAATATAACATTGTCATTAGATTTACTAAAAAAATTGAAAAAAATTCCAAAGTTAAAAAAACGTTAAAGGAGTATTAGTTTGTACATTAGAAATAGACATTGATATACCATTTCTCAAAACACTTAAGGAATTCAAAAGATCTAAGATTACTATGGTATTTTAACTTATAATGCTCGATTTAAGACTAAGATAAAAAAAATTCATCACTTGATTTGGGCATCTTGTTTCTGTGAAGTCTTTAAGTTTGAAAATTCAAGATATTGGATTGATAAAAAATGGATCATTCCTTTCTACACTCTCTAACTAGAATTAAAAAGAGTTCAACATAACGACTTCAACAGACGTTAGTGTTTCTTTTCCGAATTCAAGCAAAAAGAGAAAGAAGTTAACTCGCACATTTTTATTTTCACTGAAGAAAGCTGAGAAACGGAAGATTCTTCTGTGAGTTGATTGCATAATGATTTTCTTCATTCCAGCTTTTTCACTTCAAAAATTTTTGTATTTCAGCTGCTATAAAGTCAAAATTATTAAATGAATTACAAAACTGCGGTAAATTTGTGTGTCTTGATATCCTTTGTGCCCCTCTACCGTATATATGGAGTGATTATGTGCATATGTATACTAACTAGCAGGTATACACGTTTTCACACGGTTTATTTGAAAAATATAACAATCGAAGAGAAAAGTTTAATGAGTAATGAGATCAAAATTTAATGAATATTATGAATAATTTTCAATAAATGCAAATTAAACTCCAAGGAAAGACCAATTCATCAAATAAAATTGCGAAGTAAATTAAATAAATATAGTTCAACAACCCAGTATTTCACAGGATCATCAGCCAACCAATTTATAAATATCAAAATGAATCATGCAAATAAGTCATAAGACGATTCCACCAAACCAGTTCTTATCGTATTTCTACTCAACAAAAGAAACAAGCTGAATTTGAAGTCCGTAAGTTTAATAATTCAGAACCAGAAATTTTTTTATCTATTATTTCCTCACAATCATCTCCCATAAATGGGAATCGATTTCTTCAAAAAACCCGTTCTTAGCGGATCTCTACTCAAAGAAAGAATCATACCTGTCAAATATCAAGTCTGTAAATCTAAAAATTTTGGAGGTCTCGTGAAAAGTGAGTAACTTTTCTCCAATATATAGAGAAGAATAGCACACTCTAAATTACTCGCAAGAACTAATTTCTAAGAGTATTGTTCCCTCACATGCAATTCTTCCACTTGCACTGTCACTGAAACTTACTTTCAAGCATTATGGATGTTTTAGTAAGCTTACAAATTTTTTCTAACACCAAATCTTTAGAATTAAGGGAGTTAAATAAATCAATTTAACAGTTACATTTTTTAAAAAAAATTACAACAAATTTTGTTTGCATAATTTCAACAAAAATTTTATGTATCGGGTATAGAGTCCTGGAAATTTTGGACTAACATTTCAGAACGTTTTTTCTAAAACCAAATTTTTGTTATTTTCATTAATTAACTCATCAAGGTCTGTAAATTATCATAAAAAGGGAACAATAAAATGTTTGCACTAGGTTTAATCTATGAAATAGCTATTAAAATTTTGTTTGTCACTGTCTTATGATTGGGATATTTCCTCCTTGACTGCTACGTCAAAGAAAACTGTCGTATATCTTTCATTTTCACAGTCATTTTTGAAAAAAAATATTTAGATATTAAAAAGATGACTATAATAGATATTATGTTTTTAAACGTTAAGGCATCCGACTAATTGTGACAACTTTTTAATAAAAAAAATGGTGATATAGGTACTTGCTTTGCCTTTTAGATTTGTTTAGTACATTTTAGGAAAAATATGCTAAAATTAAGAAGAGAAAAATAAATTATTATTACTAAAATGGGAAAAAGAATAGGTAAAAATTAAAATAATAGGCCCATTCTGTACCAAAAGTTTTTGAACAAATTTTTAATTTTTCAATTCTGATGTGTTGCTATGCTATTCATTTTTGAAATGACCTTCAGGATAAGAGATATTTTAATTTTTACAAAAACTAGAGCACTTTATCTTAGTTATTATATGAAATTGCTTAAAATAACAATGATTATTTTAACATAAGGGACTGTAAATTTTGTAATAAAACAGTGATTGATAAATCTGAAGGTTAAAGCACTTCTACTATTATACAGAACATACACAAAAAGTTTCAGTTAGTTATGTTATAAACTTTTTGAGCAATTGCTGTCCCCCGTTTAAGCATTTTCAAAAAAAAAAAAAAAAGCATTTTAAGTAAAACGCGTCTTAAATTTTTTGACATTTTGCTGAAAGTAATGGTATTTACTTTTTTAGCTTTCGTTCTAGAAAATGGAAAATAATAACGATATTTTTATAAAGCTAATAAGATGGTCAATAAAGTAAAATCATAAAAAAAAAAATTTCTCTTTTTTTTGGCAAAATTCACAATTTTAGGGTAGTCGGATACCTTAAGCATGTACATTACAAGGGGTGATCAAATGAAAAAGTACGAAACGACACGGTGGGTACAAATATAGACTTTATTCAAAATATACACCATAGGCCTGAGCACAACGATCCCACTGATAAACAAGCCGCAGGATTCCTTGTTCCCAGAATTCCTGTGGCTGTGACGAGACCCAGTCCTTCACAGTGTCCTTGAGTACGTCGTCCGAGGTGAAGCGCTTTCCTTTCAGGTGTTTCTTCAGTGGACCCAACACATGGAAATCGTAGGGTGACATGTCCGGACTGTAGGACGGATGGTCCAACGTCTCCCATTGGAACTTGTCCAGTTCCATTTGTGTGATCTGGAGACGTGTGGACGCGCGTTATCATGGAGCAGAACCGCACCCTCCGTGAGCAGCCCCGGTCTTTTGTTCTTGATGGACTTGCGTAGGCGTCGGAGTGTCCCATAGTACACATCGGAGTTAATGCTTTTTCTGTGCTCGAGTCATTCTGTGCTCGCATCATTTGGACGCCGCTTTTTATAAGAGCCTTTGCTCTCTCCTGCGCATGCGAGCACCCGCGCATGATCCGATCCCAGTCAGAGTCTCCAATGGCATCCCGAGATGCCTCGCTACATTCTCCCTTGGCGGAATATGCAAATATTTAACTGTTTCATTTTTATGTCGTTTCGTACCTTTTCATTTGATCACCCCTTGTATAATATCAGGAGGAATGCAGCAGTAAATATATAAGTAGTTTTGGTGAAAAATACCCAGAGAGATACAAGTGACACAAGCATGAACTTAGAAATCTATGAAATTAATTGAAATTATAATATGTCTGAATAAAATCTCAGATACTACAATAGATTACTCCTTGTTGTATCTTTTTATTTAGCTTAAAAGAGTGCAGTTACTTTGTCTACGATTAATATTAAAATATAGCGTAATTGAGATGTTGGTTTCTGTGAAATAAGATACATTTTTTTAAAAAAAATTAAAGTGTAGAGATTATGAGGTTTTAATATTATATCGCTATTGTAAATTATCGATACCAAATATGTTTTGCGATTATTTAGGTCCTGGAATTTAAAAAATCACGCGACAAAAGAACAGAAATGAGTATAGTACAGACATAATGCTAGCAAATGGATTTTTCTGCGATAACATGGAAGTATTCATGAGATCGAATAGTTTAAATCATTTCGTTTTGGATATGTCTATCTACTGCTCGAGATATAAGATTTTGAACACCACACAATATAGCACTAAGAATAATGGAATTTTTTATGAACACATAAAATAATTCATATCTAAAAATTGGTCACCCGTTTCCAATATGCTTGCTTACAGAACACAACTTTGAATCATATATGCATATATTTATTCGCTCTATATGCAGTGTGACAAAAGATATATAACGAAAATATATAAAATAGCATTTTAAATTGTAATGCTTGTGTTTTCTCTTTATGTTTTGCTGATAATAACAGAATAAAAATCGGCAATGTATCTAAAAATTTTTCATCTTCTTTAAAAATACAAAATTAGTTTTAATAAACATTCATTATGTAGAAGGATAGTGTATTATTTTGTAAAAAAACATATTTCATCTTTTTAACTATAAGTTATTCAAATTTTTTTCCTGTTAATCAGAGGTTTTTCCTTTGCTAAGAGGAATATAACTAAAAATATATCATTATGGTATTTCAGATCGATATACGTGAAATATTTTGAGTGCTCTAACTTTTATATTTTTTTGTTTTTCACTTTTTTGACTTTATGACGTATGTATCTCGTTAAAGGTTAAAAAAAATCACTCAATTAAAGAACAACATGCAATCAGAGTTTATGTAATTTCGCTGGATTTCGTTTAATTCCGTCCCTCGAGAAAGGAATTAATGAGATTTGACTTTATTTATTTTTTTGTATACCCTTAAATAACTTATTTGTATTTCTAAAATCAGTTCTCTTGCAGTTAGAAATGCATTATATTTTTCAGATACATTAAAAATTTATTTTGCCTTATTTTACATCTTTTTGCTTGGTTTTAGAGAACATTTTTTTTTAAATTCTAATTATTAATAGTTATTCTCCTTATTTTAGGCAATTTCTTTTAAAATTTTAAATACTGAAAGAGAAAATTCACTGCGACGGTAAGTAAAATAAATTATGAAATTTATACTTCATTCCAACTCACTTTATTTAAGGTTTCTAGATTTTTTTTTATCTTTTCACAAATATGCTACTCTGAAATGTATTTTTTTGAATACGTAAATTCTCTTTTTTTCTCCTAATTTGTTGTTGATGTGCTGTGGAAGTTTGGAGAGGGGTGTTTGGGTGCAAATTCAAGTACCTTGACCCTTGGATCAAAATTACAACATCCGTCGCTCGTACTGTTTCAAAATGAGTTAGTGAGAGTTATATTGTTGTCACACTATAAAGCTGCACGAAGGCGATTAGTGGCGGATCTCTTAATTTTGAACGATTGTCAAGTGACAAGAACAACACTTGAACTGATACCCCCTCTCCTAACTTCCACACCCCACCAACAGGAGGACGTTTGAGCTTCCATAGATTTAGCTTGCAATAACGCCCTCTACACGGGTGTTCCGCGGTGCTAACTTCAAAGTGAGATGTAAATTAAAATCAATCAATTCATTATTTTTTTTTATGATTTTTGTTTGTTCACTTGAATAACAGTTAAAAATAAAGGTAGTAGGTTGAAGTTCCGAGTGAAATTATTACCAATTCCTTTTAACTATTAAATGTAAGGAAAATTCATAGATTATAATTTACTACTCAAAAGTTCTACTTTTCGCATAAAAGTTTGTAATCATATTAAGTTATTTCTATACATTCTCAGGGACACATCCAAAATTTTTTCACCCCAGTTTTCGTCCAGGGTCGAAGGCTCACCATTTTGGTATCGTGCTCTAATACGCTGCCCAACATATTCTTTTGATTTTGTTGATTTTCTCGAACAAAAAACTGTAAAAAATTAATTATTGAACTCATATTTAGCATTAAATAAGTATTAATTATTATTAAGTATTATTAAATATTAATTATTAATAAGTATTATTAAATATAAATAAGTATTAATTATTATTTATAAGTATTATTAAATATAATTAAGTGTTAATAATTATTTATAAGTATTATTAAATATAAATAAGTATTAATAATTATGTATAAGTATTATTAAATATAAATAAGTATTAATAATTATTTATAAGTATTATTAAGTATTATTGATTATTATTAAGTATTATTAATTATAAATTATTATTAATTATTAATAAGTATTATTAATCATTAAATCTTATTAATTACTATGAATTACTATTAGTTATTATTAAATATTAATTATTATTAAAAATTACTTATTATTCATTTTTAATTAACATAAATTATTATTAAGTATTAATTATTATTTAAAATTAATTAATAATAATTATCATTAAAATTAATTATTAATAATTATCATTAAAATTAATTATTAATAGTTATTATTAAAATTAATTATTAATTATTATTTAATATTAATTATTATTTAAAATTAATTATTTATAATTATCATTACAGTTAATTATAATAATTGTCATTAAAATTAATTATTAATAGTTATTATTAAAATTAATTATTAATTATTATTTAATATTAATTATTATTTAATATTAATTATTATTTAAAATTAATTATTTATAATTATCATTAAAGTTAATTATAATAATTGTCATTAAAATTAATTATTAATAGTTATTAAAATTAATTATTAATTATTATTTAATATTAATTATTATTTAATCTTAATTATTATTTAATATTAATTTTTATTTAATATTAATTATTATTTAATCTTAATTATTATTTAATATTAATTATTATTTATAAACATTTATTATTAATAATAAATACATATAACTAAGTTTTATGTAATATATGCATAGGATTACAATCAATCGAAAAAAACCAAGGGCTAGGGGGGTGGGTCTGGACCCGGGGACCCTCTTGTGTGCACCACTGTAAATTCTATATGGTTATTATTTATTTTGTTAATAATTATTTTAAATTGTGTGAAAAAGGTATCTAAAGAAATAAGGTCTAATATTTTAAAACTACTTTTTGTAACTATATGTTTTTATTTTTAAATTACGTACAGTTTTTTCGTTTTTTAAAATAATTTTTATAGTATATGTGTAATTTGAATTTTTCGTTTTATAACCATCTTTAAAAATCTTTTGACAGAGAAGAATCATAAAGGAATTTTTATTTGAAATGCTCAGAGGTAAAATGCTTTGAAAAATTTAAAACTATTTTCAATTTGAAAGTAAAGCCCTAATGTTAGTATCAGGATCTACAGAATGATTCAGAATGGCATTTCATTATGCATCAATTTTCTGAGAGTCAAACCTTTCTAAATAAAAAAAAAAGGGTTTGATTTAATTAAGTTTTGTTTTCTGATTAATTTTTCTCACTCACTGATCAACTGATTACCAAAAAAAAAAAAAAAAAAAAAATCGCGGAAAGTGTGTGTTTGTGCTTGGTAAGTTTTTAGTTCATTTAATGATGACTTATAAAATGACTAATTTAAATGTTGATAAGTGAATGATTGTTTAATAATGTCACAGTGAAGGCTATTGGCAAAGACCTTGTAATTTTGAACGTGGCAATCATGACAATTGAGCTTGAAGTCTGTTTTTCTAACTTCCACACCAAGCGAAGTGAGCGAGTGACAGAGTCGTATTAACGTCGCACTATACAGCAACACGAGGGCTATTGGTGACTGACCTCGTTCTTTGAACCTCGATCAAGTGACAAGGACGACACCTGAGCTGACCTTTCCCTCTCGTATCTACCACACCACACCAATGAGAGTGTATTGAATCATGACAGAATTAAAGTGAATCGACCCCCTCTACATGGTGGGCCTTCAGTGACAATAAGACTTGACCCCTTGACTCCACAGCACTGGCTTCGAGTTCGTGACCATGACCACTAGGCTACCAAGTCCTAAATTAATTGATATCAATTAATTTAGTTTATTGAATATTAGTTTTTCAATTTTTGCATTTTCTCAGGAAAGAAAATATATTATAGCGACCATTGTTTTTCTCATGAAAAGGGTATCAGAAATTTATAGTATTGTAAAATATAAAAATTTTTGAGTATTACATATGCATATTTTTCTTCTTAACCTTGACATATTAGTGAAATTAATGCTATTACACTAAGTAAGAATAAAATACAGTTTGACTCTAATTTAACGAATTCATCGGAATGAATATTTTGTTCTTTAATTTGGGGCTATTTGTAATATCGGGGTTAAAAAAAATTACAAATTTTTTGCTCACCTTTTTAAATTTTTGAAGTGAAAACTTCTTTAGCCGGCGTTGGGCACTTTTTGGTAAAGGAAAATCTTATGGGTTCCCGTCACCGACATGCTCTGACTGTCGCATGCGCAGTGTGCTGTTCGCCTTAGAAACTTTTTGGATGGGTGAAATCTCGTGCGTTCGCGTCACCGACCTGCTTATAGCAGTATATCTGCAGCTATACAGCTGACGTTTAGTGCTGTGTATATCTTATAAGTGAAATTGAATGGATTTGGTGAAAAGTTCAATGTGTATATACTGAGCATTGTTGAAATACTGTTTTTGTTTATTATTTGAATCGTTTAATTGAAGAATCATTGTGCGGTACAATAGTGGGTACTAAATAAATATACTAATTTTTTTAAGATAAAAAATAACAGAAAATTATTTCAAAAACTCGTATTTATTTTGGCGTTTAAAATTTTTATATTTAAAATTATTTTAATTTTCGTATTTATTCTGGCGTTTGAAAATTTTGCATTATTTATTTTCCAATATTTTTATATTAAAAAAATATCCATCGATAGAAATTACACACTTTTTATTCAGTTGTTAAAATACTGGTACCACTGATTGAGACAAAAAAGAATTTCCTGTCCTACTGAAAACTCCCGTGATAGGTTACACTTATGACTCATCTGCAGCTGTAAAATCTAATAATGGGCTGCACCCTTTTTCGTTCAAAATTACTGCTTGCAAGAAATTTTTTTTTCTGGTCCGGACTAAAAGGATGACTCATTTGAAAAGAGATCTAACTCTTTCTGATCTAAATTTTTTTCGTTCGTTAATTCGGGGTTTATAATTCACTAAATAGGTTTTTTTGCCTTCAGTTTAATCGAGGGAAATCAAAAACTCGTTAAACCGCGAAATTCAGTAAATAGGGGTTAGTAAATTGGAGTCCGACTGTAGTTGCAGTAATAAAATGTTTACGTAAGTCATAATTGCTTTTTGTTCTTTCTTTTGTATTATATTAGAGTGACACATTCGTGATGAATCTCATCTTTCAAATAACAATAATAGGATTTCACAGTATATAAAATATTATATTCTTCTTCATATATTTCTACACCACGCCACATAAGAACTTGGCGAACATATACTATTCATAAAATCCCATTTATTCAGCGCCACGATTTGAAGGGAAGTTAAATTTGGAAATATGTACGAAAGTGTTTTTTAAGCTTGCCTAAACATTTCACTGAAGAGAAAAAAAACTTTCATAAAGTTTCTTTAACACTTTTGGTTTAATTTATTTACATGAATTCCTTATTGTCATAACCCGCCGTGGAATATTTCCATCTTTTTATCCTTAAAGGGTATATCCTCATGAAACGCAAAGTTCATGAATATAATCTAAAAAAAATCCAAGATCTTAGAGAGAGAGAGAGAGAAACGTTCTTTTTCTTAATGCTTGAATAATTTCGTAATGCTGGATTTTGACAAACGCCTAACTGTTGTAATTTCGTAGATTATGACTAGGTTTTACTGAAATATCATACAAAACTTTCTTACAACTTCTGGTTGGTTGGTCTTGCTTACTCTAAGACTTCTTTCTGGCGTAACATGCGTCTGAATATTCATTTTGACATTCCTTTCAGAGAAAGTTTGAGACATTTTCACAGAAGGACAAAACGTCTCTTCAAATCATTACAGAAGTTGGGTATTGCTATTGAGCCACTCTGGAACTGCTTCTTGAACCATTAAAAAAGAGCCGTCTTTTATTTTGATGCTTCTGGACACGTTCTATAATGAAATTCTTTTCTTTTACAGAAAGAACACTGCGAGGTTTTTAATTTGCTGGATCTTGCCTTTAATATGAAAACATTTCTTAAAATGACCTGCTTTAGGTTTTTTTAAGAAAAAAACTTTTTCATTCATCTGAAGGGGAATATACGAGTATAAAAATATGCTTAATATTTAATACTTAATGTATGCTTAATATTGGCAAAATGCTTTTGTTAACAAGATTTGATTACATAAGGTTTGGAAACAAATGTCGAAGGTTTCTTTGAGCTATTTCACTTATCTTGTGCTAACTGGAAAGTAAATCAATCTCTGATCTGCTTTTTTAAAGTATATTACAAAAATCAGTATTATATTATAAGTCATTAATGGTCACGCACAAACTGAATATTAAATATATTGCGAGCAATATATATTTTAATGATATATTTCAAAAGTTTCTTTTTAAACTAATTTAAAATTTGTTCTTTCAATTCTTAGAAAATTAAAAAAAATATTTGAGCAATAGCCTTTATAATTAATTTGTGTGAGTATCACCTTGTTATTTGCAAACTTCTTAAGTGAATAAAAACTAAAAATAAGCTGAAATTCATTATTAAAATACTTCTGATTTCGAGATTAATGTTTATTAACATCCTATAATTTAATTGTCTTCCTTTTAAAAATAAGATAATTTCAATACTATTATTTAATATGTCTTCTAACAATACACGAATTTAAAGGAAATATAAAAATAATTTTTGTAAATAAAGTAAGCTATATATAAAATGACAGAGGTCAAGTTTATATTAAAAATGTAATATAAAACTCGAAAAAAAGTCATAAGTTATGAAACTAACGCGCACGTTTAACAAAAGTTAAGAAAATATGTTAATTTACAAGGTATAAAATGTTCTAGATTTATTCCTATTTTGTTATTACCTCTTGAGGTAAGCTTAGCATTAGTTCTTGTATGTCTAAAAGGTTAAGTTGTAAAAGTGAACACACGTAATTAAACAAATTTAAGTCTGTATTTACTTTTCAATATATACTTTTACGTTTATAAGTCGGTATACACTTTTATATCTTAAGAACATATTACCAAATATGCAAAACTTTGATTTATTTATTATTCGCTAAGCATAAAATAGTTTTAAGCAAAACCAAATCTGCAAATATTGCACAAAATTTGAAAGAGCGTTATCAAAGATAGCAATTCTAGTGGTTTACCAAAAGGCAAAGTAGGAAAGGAAATAAAGTAATTTTAAAATTGAGAAAACTTTAGGTAAAAACTGTACATCACTCTAACAAGATTTCAATACCCTAGGAATTCATATTCAAAGATTGAAATTTTAATACAGTTATTACATGAATTTACATAAATATCAGGTATTTTAAGCAAAACTTAATCTATAAAATTTGCACAAAGCTTGAAAGAGCCTTTTCAAAGATGAAAATTCCAAAGGGATGCTAAAAGCTAGAAATTCCGGTCTTCTTCCACGAAGACAGAAGTTGAAAGATGTGAGGAATGTTAACCATGCGTGAGAAAACCATTACAAACTAAATTACTTAAAATGTCTTGTGAAAATGACGGGAAGTCGAACACAAGATTACCACGGTCCTGATGTTAAATTCTGAAGATAAGTAGTTGTCCCCGAGGCAACAGTCCTGTCAGATTATTTGAACTTTGGCATGTACTCTTGGCATGTCTCCTTGGTGATAAATATCGATTATTTGACTGCACAGGACATTGTTTATGATTTCCTAGGACATAACATCTCTTGACGACTTAGTCACAAATAAAATTATGCACATCCGTCACTCCAAAGACGAAGTATAAATATTTTTAATGTCGAAGCCAGATCTCACACTCATTATCAAACCAAATTGAAGTTTGGAAGTTAGCTTGGAAGGTAATCTAGATCATATATTTCGAATTTTGATACTCGATTTAATTCCGAGTGTGAGTTTCAGTTTATTTTAAGGAATCGTATTTTAATTATTCTCTGAGAAATGGAATGATTTCGTCCATCT
The DNA here is from genome assembly GCA_019973975.1 of Trichonephila clavata. Taxonomy (NCBI): domain Eukaryota; kingdom Metazoa; phylum Arthropoda; class Arachnida; order Araneae; family Nephilidae; genus Trichonephila; species Trichonephila clavata. The sequence continues at coordinate 9,326 of BMAO01033240.1, read as the reverse complement.
TTACAGACAGGTATCAATGTTTATGTATTAAAAACAGTTACTTTAATTTTTAAACAGAAAGTAGTATTATGGGGTTTTGCTTTAGGATTAATTAATTGGGAAATTGAAAGGTAATCGAAATATTCAAGGTTATGTTTGAAACATTTCTATGAAAGAAAAACGGATTAGAATTGAATTTCATAAAATAGAAAAGTGTAGATTAATGTTTTATTATAATGTCCTCTCATGATTAAAATCTAATTTTGTTTTGGAAGATGTAAAAAATTCTAATTAATAATTTCTTAAGCACTTTGACCTTTTCATGATTGTAAAAATTATAATGAAGAACCTTTCATTTAGGAACCTTCAATATATGTTAATGTATTTCGAATTAAAGCGAATTAAATAAGTTCTCGCTTCACGCACACATATATTTATTACTCTTTAATAGAATGGCTATATATATATATATATATATAATCAAAATTTCTCTACAAGAGAGAGATGAACCACATGATCAATACATAAAAGAATATCAATTGCCAGATAACAATACAACAGAATTTAGAAGGAGATATGAAAGCTTGAAACAACAGAGCAAAATACAAAAGAATGGATGCTTCAGTATTATCAACATTGCTGACTTAGGACAGCTAGTATACATAAAATTTTTTCAAAAAAATCCTTCTGTATAAAAGTGGGGTTGAACATGTTTTTTGGCCAGCCAACCTTCCCCCTTTTTTTTGTTAATAATACCAAGCAAATACCAATTGGAAATAATGGATAGGAAATCTAAATCCATTATAAGGAAGAGGTAACTTACCCAAAAATTGCATACTGAAATGCAGAGCCCGCGCTAAATCTGAGTACAATAACCAAGTTATTGCCAGATTCTGGACCCAAATACAATTTCAAAACAAAGCAAAGGCTGAAAAATAGCACTTAGCAAAATTATGAAAAGAATAGAAATAATAAAATAAGAAATGTAAACATACTACCATTATCTTAGAGACTCTTAATATAGTTTAAAAGTTATAATATATTCTAAAAAAGTAATTTTATCTAAAAACTAGAAACTGGGGGTATTTAAAAACTATCTAGGAAGAATAATAAATCTATAATATAAACCTTTTAAAACTATGGAAATTTAATCCTTACTATTTAGAATTTCATTATTTAAATATCTATTAATAAAATTAATAGGGTAGTTTTGAATTAAACAGTATTTAGTAAAATGTTTATAATTTTTTATTTTTTCTGATTTATTAGAAACTAGAAATTTATTGCGTAGTGTGTAATTAAGAACAATATTTCTGAATATAGATACATGCACATTACTCTCCCAATGCGGTACTTTTATAATATTGAAATTAAAGTCTTCTCGTTTATCATAAATATTAGTAACTATTTTATAATCTTTTAATTTAATTTCTATATCAAGAAAATTTGCTTCGTAACTGTTACTATTTGTCTGTAATAAATTAAGATATTGTGGATAAAAATTAATATTAGGTATAAAGTTGTCTTGCTTGCCAAAAATGATTATATCATCTATATAACGAAAAAAATAAAATTCTAAGTTGTCTGTGAAACTATTTTCAAAATAATGTAAATATAAATTGGCAAGACAGTTGCTAGCTGGGCCACCTTGTGGTAGACCCTTAATCTGTTGATAATAATTACCATTATGATAAACATAATTCTCTTTTAGAACTAACCTAAGTAGAGAGCCAAATCTATCATATTTGACATTTTTAAACAAATTATCTTTATGAAATTTTACTAGTGTTTTTATCACATCATCAATATTAATTGAGTTAAAAAGATCTTCAAAATCTAAACTAAATACTGAAAATATCTTTTTATCTTTAATTTGTGCAATAAGTTCTGTACTGTTTTTAAGTATGGCTGAAGTTTTTAGATTATTTATTGTATCTTGTAACATTTTATGTAGAATTTTGCCTGATTTGCTGATATATATATGTATTAAAACCATTAGTAACTGTTCTAAACTTTATTGGATTTTTATGAAATTTAGGAGTAAGAAATACATGTGGAAATTTAAAATTATTATTTATTTGTATTTTTAATTGTTTATGAAAAGCCAAAATTCGATTATTTATTTATCTATTAGAAATTGATGATCTAATAAAAGCTGTATTATTTTCAAAATGTTTGTTGAGCATTAAACTATAATAGTATTTACAAATGAAGGCAAAATTTCCAGGCACTTTATCAATATAAACTATAATAAATTTATTTTGTAATTTTTTAATCTGATTTTTAATATCATTAAAAAAGATATTATTATCTGTACTAAAGTTATATTTATTAAACTGTTGTGTAATGTTACATTTAAACTCTGTGAATGCCTCTATAGGCATACTATATTTAATGGCAATTTTGTATATAAATTGCTCAATATCATTATATAACTGATTTTTGATAATTTTATTATTATTGGATATCATAAGTCTAAAACCAGTACCTTTATTCATTATATTTCTAAGATTATTGTCTTTTACAATATTGAGATCACCAGTAATAACATGCTGGTGATAGTTATCTTTGAATTCTTTAAATTCATTACAATAACATATTAAATTTTCTTGCTTGATAGGTGCATTATAGTTAAAAATTGATCTACCTATTTTTTATTATATTTAAAAGCTTTTTTAATAGTGATATTATGAATTGGGAAAGTTAACATGTGTTTTTTAAAAATGCTAGAAAAATTAATATTATCAAAAGATTTATTCATATATAATAACGTACAATATTCTGTTTGATATTTTTTATTTACATTGACATTTATTTTATGTTTATGCTTCAGAAATTTGAGAATGTCTCTTATGATATGCAAAGCATGACTATCTGTAAATTTATCTGAATTTAGTATATTATCCGTAATACATAATTCTGTCTTACTTAATCCAAACATGAAAGATTTAATGTGCTTTATATTAAAATTGTTCTCGAAACTATTACATATATCGCTAATATCTTTTGAAATAACATTATCGTCTCTGCTTAACCTTTTAGTCCTATTACTCTAGTTTTTCTTTTATTAGTCTTTTTGATTTCTTTACTGTAATAATAATCTTGAGAATTTTGTTTAATAGAATTAAGAATATTTTTTCCTAGATATAATACATTTAGTCCATAAGGATAAATTGTATTATAATACTTAATGTAGAAATTTTCCCACCATAGTCTATCTTTAACATTAGGGACTACTTTAATAATATTGAGCACAACATTTTCAAAACCATGTGTATGGAAGTGTCTAATTTCTATTTTATTTGAATTTTTTATACTATTAAAGTTTTTTGTATCTGATCTATGTTGATTAATTCTAATATTAATTTTGTTACTAGTCTGTCCAATATATTTAAATTGACATAGTTTACATGTCAATGAGTAAATACAATTAAATGTCTTGCAGAAGGTAAATTTAGAATTATCTTTGATTTGATCATTATTTATCATTTTACGAGTTTTACATCTATTGTCTCCACATCTTTTGTAAAAGTGCATTTTTTTATTGCAGAATTTACTATTTTGATGTTTACTGGAAAAATATTTACTGCTTTTAATGTCATTAGAGTTAATAGAAATATTGTTACCCTGCATAATATCCCTTTAGCATTCTTTAAGTAATTCTTATTCCAGAATACTCTGGTATAATATCGTCTAGTAGAATCTCTACAATCAACTACATTTTTCAATCTCTTGTCATGATTTACTGAATTCATCTTCACTAATATTGTCACAAACTGATACGCTCTGAGTGGCCGAACGGTTAGAGCACTGCTCTACAATGCAAGTGGCTCGGGTTCGAGCCTCCCAGATATTTGTTTGTTAAATTCAATTATGACTTTCATTATTTATTATTATGGACATTTGCAAATTATGTAAATTGAATTTATGTTAATCTTTCCCCTGGTGGTTATTCTAGAACCCTCCACCAGGTTTATAAAAGTACTGCAGCTGGATAGGTCTTCAGTTGTGGTGCTGCCCGTGTAAAACACTACGACAAAATAAATTGTGTATTGGATAACATCGCCTTATTCCTTTCAACGCGACATTTTGGTGGAGGCGCCGGGTAACGATAGCCATCGGCAACAACGGATATCAGAGAAAGTCGAAGGCTCCAAGGGCTACCTCCAGAATACGGGTTGCTACCTTGCCGAGTCCGAACTGTAAAAAGAATGCCGGAAGGTGAAACGGAAGACAAGGCAACATCATCAATCCCATCTATGTATGTTACCTATCAGCTGCCACGAGAGCCTTGTTCATTCTCTGGCTTGAATACCGAAGATGCTGAAAAATGGAAAAATGATTACGAGAGGATTGCTAACTACAACAATTGGGATGAAACAGTACGTCTTGCAAATGTCGTGTTCTATCTAAGCGGAACTGCAAGGTTGTGGTTTGACAACAATGAAGATCGATTGAAAAGTTGGACAGACTTCGAGAGACTTTTTGAAGAGACTTTCGGAAAGCCTGAGGACGTAAAAAGTTTTGCAGAAGGATTATTAAGGACAAGGGCTCAGCGTCCTGGCGAAACGCATGAGTCTTACGTTCAGGACGTATTGTCATTATGCAGGAAAGTGGATAAAAATATGCCAGAAGATCAAAAGATATCGCATCTCATGAAAGGGGTGGCTGAAAATCTCTACCAGGTACTGATAAACAGAGAAGTTAGCACAGTAGATAAATTTGTTACGTGTTGCCGTGAAGTGGATGCCATGAGAAAAAGACGAGTTGTGCCGCTACGATATGAGAGACTACCTAATGTTACACCCATGTCAATGGCCAATGAAGGAGATCTAAGCGATCTAATTCGAAGGATTGTTAAAGAAGAAATCGAGAAAGTACTCCCACGGATCGCAACATGTATAGACGACGAGCCAAGCAATTTAGAATCAATTATCCGAGAAGAAGTTCGAAGCAATTTGGCTCCACTCTCTCGAGAAAAACCTACGCCTTCCCCTTACAGAACTCAAAGGACTGGCGGAAGTTCCTGGAGACCAAGGCCGAGACCTCGACAAGAAAACAGACCAACTCAACAGGATACCGGAAGGAAGACTGACCTTTGGCGTACTTCAGATAACGTACCAATTTGCTTTCATTGTGGACGACCGGGTCACGTGACTAGATATTGCCGTGATAGACGACGTGTTTTTAACGCAGCAAGACAAAGAAGGCAATTAGACCAGTCAGAACGCTGGGATTCCGACTCTCTTTCTGATTACGGCCGCGATCCTGAATCTAATTACCAGCGTTACAGAAGTAATTCGCCGTACCCTAGACGCAATCCACAACGCCACCAATCAAGATCTCCATCTCGTCGCTCACCTGTTAGGTCCAGTGAGGAAAACTAAGGCATGCGACCTGCGTGGGAGGTAAGGCCGCAATAAACGAAAACCCTCCAGTATACACGGCTGCTAAACTAGTCAAAAACTTTGTATCCGTAACTGTCAATGGGCATATCGTTAATGCCTTGGTTGATTCAGGAGCTGATTATTCAGTAGTTTCCGAACAGTTACGCACGCAACTAAGGACGCCCATGTTTTCAGAACACAACCCGATTCTTCGAACTGCCTGTGGTAAGGTTGTAGAAGCTATAGGACGATGCATGTTGCGAGTGAACTTGAATGGAGTGGTGCAACCTTTCGAATTTTTGGTATTCCAGCAATGCAGTCATGATCTCATATTGGGATGGGACTTTTTCAAAGCAACTGATGCCATTATTGATTGCGGATCAGGTGAACTTCAGATTGGAGAAGTCTCTCCAAATGATCTCAAAATGAATGAAGTAAATTCTGGTTTATATGCGGTCAGTGATGTTGTCATTCCAGGAAACTCTATAAGAAAGATTTCCGCTTTGGCTAAAGACCACCAGACCTTAGAAAAGGTTATAGTTACTGGAATGAAGAATTTTGAATGGACAAAACAGCTAAAAGTCCCAGCTACAATAGCCACACTCCAGAATGGTAAAATAGATATTTGGATTGCTAACAGTTCCTCTCAGCCACAGATAATACCAGCTGGCATGTGTATAGCCGAAATGACGGATATTGAGGATGGATTGGTAAGTTCTTTGAACGAGAATGCTGACAAAATCGAAGTAAAACAGATGAAGCACCCTAGACAGTCGGTGAAAGAATTCAAATGCCTTGTAGACCCGGAACTGCGTGAGGCGCAACAGAAAGATCTTTTGAAGTTGCTTAACGACTTTACAGATGTTTTTGATTTTGAGAACAAAATAAGAGTCTCGAGTAAAGTAAAACACAAGATAAACACCGGCGATTGCCAACCTATTAAGCAAAAGCCATATAGAGTGTCTTTTGAAGAGAGAAGAATAATTCAAAAAGAGGTTGATCAAATGCTGAAGCTTGACATCATAGAGCATTCGGAGAGTCCGTGGTCATCCCCAGTTGTTCTGGTGAAAAAGAAAAATGGATCCTGGCGTTTCTGTGTGGATTACCGTCGCTTGAACAAAATTACCAAAAAGGATGTGTACCCTTTACCCCGGATTGACGATGCCTTGGATAACCTTTCGGGTGCAAGCTTGTTTTCTACAATAGACCTTAAGTCTGGATACTGGCAGATTGAAGTCGATGAAAGAGACAGAGAGAAGACGGCTTTTATTACTCCGGATGGATTATACCAATTTAAGGTTATGCCATTTGGGTTATGTAACGCCCCAGCCACGTTCGAAAGAATGATGGATAGTATCCTTAAAGGGATGAAGTGGAAGCACTGTCTATGTTATCTAGATGATGTCGTTGTCTACGCTGCCTCTTTCGAAGAACATCTTTTGAGATTGAGGATGGTGCTTCAGTGCATACGAGATGCTGGATTGACACTGAACCATAAAAAGTGTCGTTTTGGTCAAAGAAGCCTTAAGATTCTTGGTCACTTAGTGGACAAAGATGGAATTCGTCCAGATCCAGGGAAGGTCGAAGCAGTTCTAGAATTTCCAACCCCCCAAACCGTTACGCAAGTTAGAAGCTTTTTAGGGATCTGCTCTTATTATCGCCGATTTGTCCATAATTTTGCCGACATCGCCAGGCCGTTGCACGAATTATTGAAGCAAGATGTTAAATTTGTATGGAAAGAAGAACATCAATCAGCATTCATCCGTTTAAAATCACTGCTGACGAGATATCCTGTGCTTGGCTTCTTTAAACCAGAAGCTAAAACCTTAATACATACTGACGCCAGTGGATATGGCATTGGTGCTATTCTCGTACAAATACAGAGTGGGTTTGAAAGGCCTATTGCTTATGCATCCCGATCACTTTCAACATCCGAGAAAAATTATTCGACTACAGAGAAGGAATGTTTAGCAGTTATTTGGGCGATAAGTAAATTCCGACCCTATATCTTTGGCCACCCATTTACAGTGGTAACAGATCACCACTCTTTATGCTGGTTGGCGAATCTAAAAGATCCATCTGGGCGATTAGCAAGGTGGGCTTTGCGTCTTCAAGAGTACGATGTGGAAATAGTTTTCAAGACCGGAAGAAAGCACCAGGATGCTGATTGCTTATCGAGGAGCCCACTGCTTAAAATTGAAGAAGAGCCCACTGAAGATATACCATTCCTTAATACCATTACCAATTTCGAAAGTGAGCAAAGTAAAGACCCTGATGTAGCAAATATTCGAGACGAAATGATTAGAAAGAGAGACTTCTCAAAGTTTAAAGAAATTAGTGGAATTTTATACAGAAAAAACTACGATCCTTTAGGAAAGCAGTGGTTATTGTTCATACCGAAACATCTTAGAGGGGACGTATTAAAAAGCCTTCACGATGCACCGACAGCGGGTCATTTAGGGTTTGCCAAAACGTACGACCGAATCAGACGGAAGTATTTCTGGCCTGGCCTATACCGCAGTGTCCGACGCTATGTGTCTCATTGTCGAGAGTGTCAAAGGCGAAAATCTCAACCTCAGCGACCTCCAGGATTGCTTCATCCAATATTGCCAGGGGATATCCCGTTTGCTAAAATAGGGATAGATTTACTTGGAAGATTTCCTCTAACAAAGCAAGGGAATAGATGGATAATTGTCTGTACAGATTATCTCACTCGATTTACTATCACAAAGGCCCTACCAAGCGGTGAAGCCACGGAAATAGCCAAATTTCTGGTTGAAGACGTTATACTGAAACATGGATCACCAAGGGAAATCATCAGCGATAGAGGGCGATCATTTTTGTCGAATCTCGTTAAAGAAGTAAATAATTTATGCTTGACGTATCATTTGCTAACTACTGCATATCACCCTCAGACAAATGGCCTCACGGAAAGGTTCAATAAAACACTCGCTGACATGCTGGCCATGTATGTCGATGTTGACCAAAAGAATTGGGACAACATACTTCCATTTGTCACCTTTGCATATAACACCGCAAAGCAGGAGACGACAGGTTTCAGTCCATTTTTCCTTGTTCATGGACGTGATGTGGATACTCTACTAGATGCCATTTTGCCCTTTCTTCCCGATGAATCAGCGAATGATTACGTTCAAAACCTGATAATGAAGGCCGAAGAAGCTAGACAACTAGCAAAAATACATCTAACAAGAGCACAAGACAAAGACAAATGCCGTTATGATGAAAGACATCGGATAGTGAATTACAAAGAGGGAGACCTGGTTTGGATATTTACTCCAATCCGCAAAGTTGGATTATCTGAGAAATTGTTAAAGCGATACTTTGGACCCTATAGGGTGAGAAAAAGGTTATCCGAAGTGACTTATGAAGTGGAACCTTGTGATAGTATGCGCACCAAACGAAAATTAAGAGACGTGGTACATGTTCTGCGAATGAAACCTTATAAAGACCCTGACCTTCAGCTAGAAGATATTGAACAAGAAAAGTCACCTACGGAACCAGTCCGGACTGTTTTTGACAAAAGGAACCCTAAACAAGTTTACTTTGGACCTATTACAAGAAGCCGTTCGAAACAACTACAGCGGGTCGCTGTGTCTCCTAAGGAGGGAGAAATGTCACAAACTGATACGCTCTGAGTGGCCGAACGGTTAGAGCACTGCTCTACAATGCAAGTGGCTCGGGTTCGAGCCTCCCAGATATTTGTTTGTTAAATTCAATCATGACTTTCATTATTTATTATTATGGACATTTGCAAATTATGTAAATTGAATTTATGTTAATCTTTCCCTGGTGGTTATTCTAGAACCCTCCACCAGGTTTATAAAAGTACTGCAGCTGGATAGGTCTTCAGTTGTGGTGCTGCCCGTGTAAAACACTACGACAAAATAAATTGTGTATTGGATAACATCGCCTATTCCTTTCTACGCGACAATATAAACA